>CM055957.1:79812070-80083120 GCA_029490685.1 Schizonepeta tenuifolia | reverse complement strand
CAGGGGAAAAGACAACTTCATTTCCTTTGTTTATCCAACTGTGACTTGCTTCTTCTATTAGTTTTGAATCGAGGCTGAAACATGTCCCTCACCTAATTCGAACATTGGAGTTATGCTGATAGTGTTGTTCTTGCATCTCACTTATAAAGTTCCTCTTCTGCTCTCCAGTTTCTTATATACATGGCTGTATAGCACGACCCATTTGGTGAATATTGATTCTTGAGATGGTAGTTTGGCTTTGACAGCACGGTTTTGCTGTGTTCGTTGCTTTTTATCCATAACACCTTCAGGATGGTTAAGGAACGATGCTGGTGTTTTCTTCCTTCTAGGCATGCAATTGTGGAGGAATTGGCTTCTCTTGGTGCCAGAGTGTACACGTGTGCAAGAAACGAAGATGAGCTGGAAAGAAATTTGAGGGATTGGAAAGACCATGGTCTTGAAGTTATGGGCTCAGCTTGCAACGTATCTTCTGAAGATGATCGGGAAAGGTTACTCTATAATGTTAACTCTGTATTCAATGGGAAGCTCAACATTCTTGTAAGTTAATCATCTCGTTCACTCGATCTATGATCTTTGTGTCTATCTTGTGTTTGAAAATCATTCAAGAACATGGAATGAGGGAAGATAACAGATTCTCATGTATCGTATAACTTTATGGTTAATCAGTTTCTGCGTGAATCTTACGTTTTCTTTTATGGTTGGACTAATCTGTTCTTTGAGGGGAGGGGAATCTTGTATATGTATTGTCATGAAACATTCACACAATAGAAACTACGAAACATGAAAAAGAGGCACATCCACAACACGATTATTAGTGTGTGCATTCAGTTCTCCAATTTGTGTGCTGTTTCTTCAATGCAATACTAGGTTTATATAACTGCATGATGAACTAAGAGCTCAATCTTTTTCTGTATACGGGCTCAGTAGATAAACAACGTTGGAACAAACATCCGGAAGCCTATGGTTGATTTTACATCTGATGAATTCTCATTGCTTATGGGAACAAATTTTGGATCTGCTTTCCACATATGCCAAGCTGCATATCCTCTTCTGAAAGCCACGTGTGCAGGAAGTGTTGTGTTCACCTCTTCTGTCTCTGGTTTTGTATCATTGAAGAATATGTCTGTCCATGGAGCATCCAAAGGTAATTCCTGCTCGTTTCCAACTTTGTGCTAGTGTTACATGGTAAAAGCAATATATCTTCGTCTCCAGGTGCAATCAATCAGCTTACGAGAAATCTGGCATGCGAGTGGGCGAGGGACAGTATCAGAGTGAATGCAGTTGCACCATGGTACATTCGGACATCAATGGTGGAGCAAGTAGGTTTTGTTTCTAAGTTCCTTTTCTCCTGGTGATATACTTTCGAAGGGTGTTTACTTTGGGTGATAGCTTAAATAGATGACAATGATATAGGCTAATCCACTATGTATTTTGATGTATTGAAATTTTTTTAGCTTACTTGATCATCTAATCCTTCGAATAGGATCATATGTATTGTCAATCTAATATATCATCCAAATTGAACGCATCGCCCTCTCGATGTTTTAATGATCTCACCCTCGTTCTCTAGGTCCTGAGTAACAAAAAGTACTTGGAAGAAGTGTACGACAGAACTCCAATGCGGCGGCTTGGAGATCCAACGGAGGTGTCATCGGTGGTGGCTTTCCTTTGCCTACCTGCATCGTCGTTTATCACGGGCCAGATAATCTGTGTTGATGGTGGGATGTCTGTAAATGGCTTTTATCCTAATCATGGCTAAGAGCCACCGCCCACCGGTCTTGTTTGGATTTTCTTGCTGTCTTCTTGGTTAGTTGCCACTAGAGATTTGCAATATGAGATGCGAATTGATTGATGTATTCTGTTTATGAATAAATTTAAACTTTAACGGTTAGATAGTATGCGCCTTTTCTTTAATTTGTATTTGTGATGTTGAAATAAAATGGTACATACATATCACCTCTTTCGATAATGACATTATTACACATTACAAAATAAATTGACTTTGTTTTTAAATTCAGGATGGACTCACATTTTGTATACTAAGAAGTCATGTTAGCATCCAAAATTCTTCCAAAAGGCATTTCTTTGAATACACTTTTCATGTAGATTTTCGGTTGACAATTGTTTGATACTAATCTGGCACTATAAAAAGTGATCTATCAAGATCAAATTATCCAAAACAATTATTTGGAATGATCTATCAAGATCAAATTATTGATAACTAATCTGGCACTATAAAACGTGAGACGCACAAACATTTTGTTAAAAACTTAAGGGGACGTTTACTAAGCGGGATAAATCGGATAGATAAAAATATCTAGCATTTACTTTTAAGGATTCTATTTAAAGGATATTCCATAATCCGTGATTATTGCTCATATTTGGAACTATTTGAGTGGACATGTATCCAACTTAAAGGGGTGGGATTGAACGAAACCTTAGGATGAAGATAAGGATAATCAATCACATACTATTTAGTAAACACCCCCTAAAATTGTTCTCTAGAGGACGTTTAAGCTATATAAATTTTCTCTGTATTAACAATGAGGTTTTAGGGTTCAAGCTTCATTGCTTCTTTTCCCCAAAACAAAAAAAAAAGTGGAGTAATAATTACCCAAAAATACAAACTAAAAATGAAAGGAATGAAGAGTTTCAGCTATAAGCCTGCCTATAATCATGGTGCATTTGTTGTACATAAATTATTATAATAATAGTTATGTTTTAAAACATTAAAACATGATCGCCAAACGAGAAATGAAGAGGAAAAACTAAGTAGCTGACATAAAAGTTCAGAACTATGTAAATTTTCAAGGAACTGGGTCATTGTTGGCAAATTTACCTTGGAGATTGTACACTCCTAGCCTTCATAAGATACTCATGAAAGTCATAATTTACATAAAATTTAATTGAATTTTCAGTCAAAATGGTTCAATAAATTGTTCAGAATAAAGGTGGACTTGCATTCATGTGGTTAGATATGCAGGACAAATCCATAACAAGCTACAGCCTAATGCCACACATCATATATTGTTGATCAAAAAGCCAAGAGACAACGGAAAAAAAGAAGCTAAATTCAATCTGCAACCAACATACTCTGGAACCATATCACACAATTGAAGATGATGGTCCAAGATTGTAATCTATCATGTTACGATGCAACCAACTCGTCGATTTTACAAGTCCTTCATACCCTTCTCTTCTCCATCACTCTTCAGTGCCTTCAGTTTTCTATAACCAGTATCGGTACCAAATATCCTGCAACGTTGTAGGTTAGAAGCAACATTGTTCTAGACTACACAGGGAAATACTTTGATTTGTAATCTAGTAATGCAAGATAAAAGAAAAATAATGATAGTAGAGAATTTCGATATCCTAATAAGTTTGACAAATCCCAAACCAAATACCAAAGATATACAGAAAATAAAAAAATAAAAATAAAAAATAAATAAGCAGAGAGTTGGAAACCTCACCAGTCCATGTAGACAAATGTTGATGAGTAGTTGCCGCTCTTCGTGTACAACAGTCGGTGATGATAGTCGTGAAAATCAGCACTGGAGTCAGAAAAGGAAAATTATATAGAAAGCTTGAAACAATTTTAAACACAGAAATAAAAAAAAATAAGATTCTCTTAGTACTCAACAGAGTAAAAAAAAATGTACATACCCGCCATATAGAGGCAGGAAGTTTGAGAGACTCCACGGAAAATGGTATCCACAATGTGCCTCCACAGTTTCAAGCACTCGAAGAACCATCCATAACCACAGTGTTACTAGATGGGGACCCGTGATTGCAGGACCGAGTATTGTAGCAAAGCCAAGAAATAAAATCTCAGCAGGGTGAGCATACTCAGACGTCAATCCAAATGGTGTTGCGTATCTGCACAGGCATCAAGCATATTAATAAATGCTTTCAATATGTAAGTGTAATACTTCTTACAGCCAGAGGAGTGAATTTCCTTATAAAAGCACATTAATATGGAAACTCACTCGTGATGGACACTATGGACATGCTTGTAAAGCCACTTTGTATGCAAAATCCTGTGTCCCCAGTAGAACACGAAATCCTCCAAGATGAAGTAGAATACAATCTGTGTTGAGATGACTTTCCTGCAGAAGATGCAATCTGAATAAACAGCAAGTAAAGGCAACCTATAGCAATTCAAGAGATGTTGGGCACACTAAAATAGTTTTTTGTAAGAGATAGAATAGAACTTAATTTAAGTTTCACCTAATTCATTTCCTACTTGGGAGATTCTTTACTTATCCAAATCTGTGGGAAAATAAAGAGGACGTGTAAGAACATCCCACAACCTTAACTACATTACAAACTGAAACACATATTCCGATTCTTCTTTCATTTAAACCTTCCACTCTGTACAACTGTGTGAGTGGATTTGTTCCAAATTAATGAATATTTTAAATTATAAACCTATCGGAAAATTAGTTGATTGTGCTCATCAGTTTTTTGTTTCTGTTGGTATAACTTTCTGAAAGAGCTAACAATACAGGGGCATCTTTCATTTGTAATCAATAGATCAGTTAATGGGAACATCTGGCAAAAGGAAAAGCATCTGTCTGTCTGCCCAACTCAAGTATTAGTATATATGATAAAGAACCTGAATATACCAGGATGGCAATGGAAGGGTGCTGCGCATGCCCATAAATCTGAAGACGGGATACGACAGAATCATAACAGGTAGATTGACACAAAAGTGATAGAGCAATAGCCTAGTGATGCATTTCTCTTGAGCATCAACTGTGTTGTTTTTGGTCTGCATGAATAGAGGAAGGAAGCATCAAATAATAATATTCACATGTTCCAAGTGATATGGTAAGAAATGCAATAGGGTGGAAGTAATAGAAAAAGGAAACTATTATGAATAAACATGAAAAGGGACCATAAGAAATTACTTGGTCACTGGCTAAGCAAAACTAAGATAATTGGAGGATTTGAAATCTGAGAGAATATATCAATCTCATAAAGCCTCTAAATGGGAACTTTTGATTAAAACTGAAAGTCGAGACCTATATTTTAAGCTGCTGTGTTTTAAGAGTAGAGAATATTTTAAAATATTCTGGTGAAAAAAAAATTGTGTAAAAGTCCCAGTTTTCAAGGCAAATGCAAAGGTGCAAACACAACAAGACACTAAGGTGAGTGACAGATATTTCTCAATTAATTCCTTGCCATCTTATTAGCAGCACTGCTTGAGAGAAAAGCTAGGGAAAACTTGAATTCGTTCTAAGATTTACAAACATAAGTTATTTTAAATGAGTGTTGGTATCATGAATAGTGATTTTAGAGACAATCAACGTTCACAAAACTACTTTCAAATAGTGAAGTCACTAAGATTAAACCTGAATTTTGTACTTGTTCAGCCATCCTGCCCTTTCCAATAATATAAATGGAAGTCCGGACAAAAAGAATACGCTTTCATGAAGAAAGAAGCTCCCAAGACATGCCAGTTGAAAGTCACTAAAATTGGTTATTAGATACTGCAACAACAAAAAAGAAAAAAGAAAAAAAAAACAAAAGGAGTAAGAAAACTTTTAAATTATCAAATTACACATGAAAGTAAGAGCAGGTCAAAAATCATCAAGGGTAAGAATTCAAAACTTAGACTCAGCTCTTTCCAATACAATGTATCACATGTAAAACCGTGCATTAACACTAGCAATATCAATAGCAATGATAAGGTTTACCTGAAGGTCCAAAATTAGAAGACATCGTATATAGAATCCAAATTTATACTCTCTCATCCCAAAGGTAAGTACACGATACACATTAATACAGAGTTTATTTAGTGCTAGGAGTGGGATACAAAAGGACAATACAAGTATCATTCTTAACATCGAGTGATTTTCTTCATATTCAAGCATTTCTTCTCTAAAAACGCTTTTATTATTTCCTTGATAACAAATTAGGTATCATTTCAATTATTTTTTGGTTGTTTATAAAATCCAACAAACATTATTGCAATGAAGAAATTGACTCCACTAAGTAGAACATGTCTAGTAATTTCATACTTAGCCCGGAATCCTAATTCATTGCACTAGGAAGATAATTCCAGTCTTCCAGATTCATTAGGATCCACTAATAAAAATGTAACCGTGTGATGCGCCAAAATAGAAGTATCCGCATTCAAGGCTAACCCCCTAAAAACTCAATTCCTTTGTCCTAAGATATTGAGCCTGTCAACAACAGCACATTTTTAATTATTTAATGCTCCAATCATTGAAAATTTGATTCCGAAACAGTGAATTTAATCCAGGTTAAAACGTTACGAGTAAAAAACATTCCAATAAAAAAATCATTCACATTGCTTATACAACACAACAACAATTCAGGCACATGCATCATTCGCAAGCGTCACTCATCTCTGCGTAAGATCGTGAAAAGCTGAATAAGCATAACTCCGAAAATGAAGGCAAATCACAACAAAACAAGAGACAATCAGACACGATGAAGCATCTAAGAATAAATAAATGTACAAATAATATAACTAACAAGCATAAAAACAGATCAAGACAAAAATAGCGAATCCGATGCAATCAATCAATTCAAGGCACAATGACGTTAATCTAGGGCACATCAAAGAATGAAATCGAATATATTACGGTCCAGGCGGAGTCGACGACGGACGCCATGGCGAATGCGCCGCTGTTCTTGACTTGATCCCCCACGAAGAGGAATGAGATACAGAGTGCGAGCGAGTATTGATAGAGAGAGCGACGAGTGTTTGGTAGAGAGAGAGAGGATGGAGAGAGAGAGAGAGAGTGGGGACGACAGACTGTCACGGGGGAATCTGAGAGCTCTTTATATCTCTGCACCAACGCTGCGTAATTTAATTAGAGTTGTGCCTGTATGTGTATGTATGATCCACGTCAGGCAATGAGCGCGATAAGGCGGGGAACAAATTTTCTGGTTCTGAAAACGACACCAAAAAGAGAGAGAGAGGTGGCTGGCTGCCTCCGGCCTACCAATAAAATCCGATGCATTTTCCTTATCAATAAAAATTATAAAATAAATAAATAAACCATGTCTATCAATCAAATCTAATAGAGACTATCATATCTTAGTACTTTAATACATATTACAAACAATTTTATATCGAAATCTATGATATGTAACGAATAATATAGCTCAAATTTGATATATATACCTTTTTCCTTAATTGACATAACATATTGTTCAATTATACTAATACACTTGAATAATGACATTTGGACAACAGTTGTCCGACAACACAACAGTGTAATATTCGTAATTAAATAATCTTTCAATTTTTTTAATAATTAATATAATTAGTATTTTGTCTATAATACCTTTTTCCCACCTAATTATATGTTAATCTTTAAATTTAATTAATATTTTGAATTTTCAAAAATTTGTGCATGATATTAATTTATTTTAATTAATATTAGAAATTAGCATACAATTAAGTGAGAAAAGGTATTATAGACAAAATACTAATTATATTAATTATTAAAAAAAATTAAAAAAATATTTAATTACAAATATATCACCGTTGTCCGGAGAACTATTGTCCAAATATCAAAACTATTTCTTGAAATCGCCCGAAATAATTGTAGTTGAGTGAAAGTGTTGTCTGGTTGTACCACCAGAATAGTAATTATATATGTCAGTAACGATTTTAAGAATTGAGTGAAAATAATATTTAAATTTAATTTTGGGTTTTCTTTGAGGGCATCGAACTCAAACAAAATTGAGATGCACATCGTGGATTCATTGTAACCACATGAATCATCACGATGATGATGATGATTTAGCTTAGGCCTTGTGATTTTATTTGGTTTAGGTCTTATGATATGGACCAATCAATAAATCAACAATCAAAGATTTAGTTTAATTATTTTTAATTAATTTTTTTTGTAATTTATAAGTAATATTTTAATTTGGCACATGAAAATTCTTACATAAAAACATTACTTTTCTGTCCCACATCGATTATTAATTATACTTCACTTATTGTAAAACCTATATAAATACTTAAAAATAATGTATGTCTTTTCATGCAACAATTACTTTGTGATGATAAATTAATTTAATTTAATTAATTAATTAATTAGTCAAATAAATAGTTATATTTTTAATGAAAAAAATAATTAAGCTAATATTAATGACCAATAATTAAAATTTTCAAATAAATCACTAACTTAAAAATTCATATAAAAAAGAAAAAATGTAATATATATTTTCAAATCAAAATAGTTGTTAATTAAATTTTAGATGAGTACGGGTAAATAAATTCTTATTCAGATTATAAAATATTTAATGAGTGGTGGTACCCAATCTTTTGTCATTCCTAGTTCCTAACTGGCCTGATAAATAGTGATGTCAATTTAACAGAAATTGATTGGTCTGCCTAAATAGACCGAGAGACGGGGGGGGGGGGGGGGGGGAGGGTTATGACTGAGAACTTTTAGCGAAAAAATAAAATCGATTGACCAAATGAGTTGGTAATTAGCAGATATCACGCAATGAGTTTTGAACGGGTATAGATGTTAAAGTCTATTTATTTAACTGGATTTAAGACGTAAACGCATATATAAATTTTAAACCGGATTAAAATATTTAATAAGTGGGTATTCTTTTTGTTTTACCTATGTTTTAGGATAGAAGATGAAATGACGAAAGTGTTGCATTTGTTTGATTTTGACGGGTTTGAATTTATATTTCATATAATAATTGGTACTTTTGGCACAAATTATAACATTAGAGTCAAAAGTACCAACAGAAAACGCACAAAAAATACTGAGTAGTAATTTAGTTTTTTTTTGCAATAATGACAATATTAGTATCAAAAGTGTCCGACCCCTTGTACCCAAATGCTATCCAACCTAGGGGTGTGCAGCTGCCGGTTTCGGCCCCAAACCGACCCGAACCGAGAAAATCGACTGGCCGAAAATTTTTACTATGTCAAACCGAGGTTGTACCGACCAGAGGCTTGGGCCGAGCCTAGGCCGACCGAAATCTTTGGGTCGGTTTCAGTTTCGGGACGGCCCAAACCGGAATTTCTTTCCTTTTTTTTTTTGAAAATCTGTTAGTGCTACCTGTGCAGAAATTTCAGAATTTGTTTCTCAATATCAATGCAGAAAAATATGAAAAAAAAAAATCACAAGCTTACAAGTTACAACCATAAATTCAAGTACTCAACAATACAACGAGTTCCAAAATCTGTGTAGATAATACAAATATACAATGATATACTGAGCATGATGCCATGATACGATTTGTTCCCTCAAAAAATAAAATAAACATACAATCTGCATTATATTCAAAATGTAGTATCATCCGATAAAGAGAAATAGAGAACCAAATGCCAACCTATAACAAAGCAATACAACAACATCCAACTTAATGTTTTTGAAGATTTGGGGCCAGGTAAGTGAAGAAGGGAGTCGGTTCAAAACTTCAAAGATTGAACAAGAGAGGCGACGGGTAGTGGAAGTTCGAAATTAAAATAGGAGAATTGATTCAATAGAAAGTTTCAATTTGAAATGGGAGAAAAGAGAATTGAAAATTGAAATGCATACCTTTTTAAATAAAAAACTCCGATGACAGGGAGGTGGCCCGGTGGCCAGCGCGACGGCAGGGAGGTGGCCGGTGGCCCGACGGTGGAGTGGTGGTGGTGTGCGGCGAAGAGGGAACTGGAGAGGAGAGAATCTGAGATGAAGATGAGGGTGAGGAGAGGCGCAATGTAAATGAAATGAACTAGGTGTTACTGGTTAGGAATCTTACAATCTAAATTATCTAATATTCGGTCGGTTCGGTCGGTCTCGGCCCGGAAATTTCAGAAACCGAGGCCGACCGACCAAACCGATTTTTCGGGAAATCTAAAACCGCGGCCGCACTGACCCTTGCCTAAAACCGACACCGACCGACCGAAACCGCTCGGTTCGGGGCGGTTTGTCGGTTTCGGCTAGGCCATGCTCACCCCTAATCCAACCCGCGCCTTGACCCGACCCGCACGTCCTTCATTAAGGATGTTTTTGTCTCAAATTCAAAAGACTAGATAAAATTTGTATTTTTGAAGGGGGTAGACCAAAATTTGAGTTTCATTTCTCAATATAGCTATATCAAAAGTTGACTGCATAAGAAATTCTTGTGGGAGTGTACCTATATTATACTCACCTCTCACATGATAATCTATACTTATATAAAAAGAGCATTGTTTTATAAAATTTGGATTGCCTATTATGTCATATTAAGTATTTAATTTAAGAACTATAATATGTAAAATAATATCTTATATTTATAAGGTGTACAAATTAATTTTGTTTTATATAAAATTTAAAATTTGTATAAAATCAATGTTATCCCATTAAGTTAAGAATAACAAGGCAAATAAATCATTTAAAAAAATTGGAAACAAATTATTTTAGATTATAACATAAATATTTTTAATATATATAATATTGATAGACTTTTCTGGTTACTTAATTATTAGTAATCGGAGCGAAGGCGGAGCCGTAAAATCGGAGCCAAAGGCTCGGCCAGAAAAAAAAAACTGCAAAAAAAACTGTAAAAAAAAAATTGGAAAAAGTTGGTGCATATCAATACTTTTCGGTGTGCATATCAACATAAAGTGTAGTGCATATGAATATATGGTGGTGTGCATATGGGTTTATTGCAAAAAAAAAAAAACAAAAAATGACTGCGTGTACTACACGCGCGTGCAATGCACGCGCCACGCGCGGTCTCACGCTGTGAGACGCGTTGCATGAGAGACTAACTCTATAGGCATATGCACTGGTGAACCTCCCAACCCTCTTACCAAGCATGACAATTTCTTTCGGTAATTTCATTTCTCAGCTAATAGGTTTTCTCTAGCTAAGGTACCCAATGAAACTCTCTTTATTACTGAACCGATGACGATGTTCGACGACGATGTTCATTATCGTCTTACTATTCTCTACTCCGTCGTCCATATAGTCTCTGTTAGGTTCCCACATGGCCGCTTATCTTCCATGGCGAATCACTTGGTCATTTTCCTTGCACATTTATGTGTTTGTCACAACTCTATTCACGAGTGCTCGTGCTTGCGCGATTCTCTAGAAATTCTTACATGGAAACATTATTTTTTGGTTCCACATCGGTATCTAATCATACTCCACCTATTGTAAAACCTATATAAATACTTAGAAATAATCTTTTCATGCAACAATTCTTTGTGATGATAAATTAATTTATTTTGACTAATTAATTAATTAGTCAAATAAATAGTTATATTTTTAATGAAAAATTGATTAGGCTAATATTAATGACCAATAATTAAAATTTTCAAATAAATCATCAGCTGAAAAATTCATATAAAAAAGACAAAATGTAATATATATTTTTGAAATCAAAATAGTTGTTAATCGGGTTTTAGATGAGTATCGGTAAATAAATTCTTATTCGGATTAGAAAATATTTAATGAGTGGTATCCAACCTATTGTCATTCCTAACTGATCCTGATAAATAGGGATGTCAATTTAACAGAAATTGACAGGTCTGCCTAAATAGACCGAGCGAAAAGAGAAAAAAATGATTGACCGAATGAGTTGGTAATTAACAGATATTACGCAATGAGGTTTGAACGTGTATAAATTTTAAAGTCTATTTCTTTAACCGGGTTTAAGGCGTAAACGAATATATAAATTTTAAACCAGATTGAAATATTTAATGAGTGGGTAGCCATTTCATACCGACTCAGATAGATAGAGAGATGTTATCCGAAGCCGATGGACTGAATAAAATAGACGAAGAAAAGGGAAGGATTAGAGAGAGACATATATATGAATGTATAAATTTGAAGTTTGTCGTCTGAATATTTATTGACATGCGTTGGTGAAATCTCTTTTCACTTTGTAATGTTTGTGATTTGTATTATTTATTATATTTTATTGAAACGGATAATCGATTATTATAACGACTTATTGTTTTCTAGATTTAAATGAATTCAGATAATTAGCAGGCATTACTATACAAGTTTGAGATAAGGATGAATAGTGAAATCACTTTCAAATCAATTTAAAACATGTACAAATATTATAAATATTTTGTATGGGAATATAATTTACCATTTATTTTTTTAATAAATATATTTAATTAAATTAAATTTAAATTATTCATATAAACTAGAAAATAAATAAATATTTTTTAAATAAATTTTAATTGTCTATCATTATTGGTTTAATGTTTGCATGTTAATACTTCTTTTAATGAATATTAGCAAAATCACAACTTCCAAATAAGCTAAAAAATTATTTTTAATTTTAATATAAAGCTTAACCTTAATTCCTGTCAAATTTCGACGGGTTACTGACTAGTAGGAAAATAAACGGTGCTCCTTCATAGGTCTTCCATTCCAATTTTCCTTTTTCCTCGTAGATTTGGTATTATTAATACATAATACACATATAATAATTTCTCAAGCCTTACATGTATATCTATTATTATTATCTTTATCTTTATTTTTTCACACTTTTTAAAGACTTTGTGTACTGTTAATTCATAATATTAATATTAATTAATTCTAAATCACATGCTTCATACATACTATATCTTTAGCAACACTCATGTTTATCTTTTACAAAAAACCAACAATCCATAAGTAAAGTAGAAACAACATAATTAAACCGTCCACTTTTATTCAACTATTGTATCCTAAAAAAAATCAATCAATTGTCTTCAAGTTTAAATTTTGAAAATCTATTTATAACATATTCATATATTAATTAAAAAATCAAATTAATATCCAGAACATATATTCACTACAAAAAAAGCTTAAATAGCGACGGAAACTAACGACGGATAACATTCCGTCACAATTTAACGATATACTAACGACGGAATTGTGTCGGAAGGTTCGGCAAGAACTAACGGCAAAAGTAATGACGGAATAACAACGGAAATTTGGCGCGAACTTTCCCGCGCTTAATTTAACGACGGAAATTCCGTCGTTAACGTTAACGATGGAATATTCCGTCGTTACTTTTTTAAATATCAATTTATTTATTTTTAAATTTAGTTAACGACGGAATAAATCCGTCGTCGAGGAAATTAAATAATTATTTTTTTTTTTAATTTGTTAACGACGGAATATGTCCGTCGCGGGCAATTCTATAATTAATTAATATAAATTTTCAGATTGTTAACGACGTAATTATTTCCGTCGTTATATCTAAATAAACCCTAATTAAATAGCTCAAATCCCCAATCAGTCTCTCCCTCACTAGCGTTCTCTCCCTCTCTGCCGCCTCGCTCTCGCACTCTTTCTTTTTTTTCCTTATTCACCACTACCCTAAAATTTCAGAGTCGCTGTCGTCGCTTTGTTGCCACTCTCCGCCGCCTGTCTGTTGCCACCATCGTCGCCTCGGTGTTCTCTTTATCTCTCTTTCGTATTCTCCTTGTCTCTCGCGCAATCTTCTTCTTTCTCTCGATCTTCTCTTACTTTTCTCGTTGTTTTTGATAGTTGTCGCCGCCCCTGACCACCGGCAGAGCCGCTGCCCGGAAACCTCGCGTTATTGCTGTCGGAGCCTTCTGCCCTGTAGGTAATTTTTAAACTATTTCTTTGTGAATTGGTTGTAATGCCGGAGCCTGCAAAGCTAGCTACGACCTGGTACATAATTGAAAACTCTTAATAACATAGTAATAGAAATCTAATAACTGCAAAGAATTGACAGTATGAATTATGTAACAAGAGTTCTAGATAAAACTCTCTCTATGTTCCCATCCAACAATTTCAGTGATTTGAAACTGATAAAACACCAGAGCATGATTTGTCAAGAATGTGAAAATTATATTCCACAACGAAATTGAGAGAATTATGCTCACGTGATTCTTAACTTCTCTTAAATCTTCCTTATTCAACGGCCTCATTGTGATAACTCTTTCCTTCTTATCTGGATTGGATCTGACCTGTTGATCTTCATCAGACTTTTGCTTCTTTTGCTGGTTTATGGAATGTATATTTATTTAATGGGTACCATCTTGAGATGTAGCTGGTAGTATGAGTGTGGAGAGGGTAACTTCGCACGTTAAAGTGTGTTAAATTGTTCACTTTTCTTTGTTTGTACTTATTAAAATAGAACTTATATATACAGCTTGCGCGTATGTTTGTTATTTGGAGTTTCTTTATGTCTTTTATTTTATATTCTGCGAGATTAATAGCAAAATAATTTACTCTCACAAAGCAGATTCCATTGGCAAGAAGATTCAATACCATTGCCCAGGATTCCTGCCCAATAAACGTTAGGTGATTTGTTTATTAAGATCAGCTGGTATGAAGTAACTGATTGCAGTTTGCAGTAATTTCCAAACTAAAAAAAACACAGAAGAATAGAAATTTAGAGAACGAGTATGAGGATGATGATGATGATGATGATGACAGATAGGTTATTTTTTTGCTTCATATATTTATATGTATTACATTATGAGGAGATAGGTTTTTTCGTCTTATGTTTTATGATTTATGATTTATGATTTATGATTTATAATTTATGATGATGATATTTCTAATGATGATTAGAGATAGGTTATTTATTTACTTCATATATTTATATATTTTTTAATTGTTTGGACAAGCATTCAGAGGATATAACTTGAGAAATTAGAGATGGCTTTGTAAGTGGTCTAGAGTATGCGATTGAGTTTGTAAGTATTTTAAAAAGTTGAGTTTATTTAAAATTATTGAATCATTGTAGATCTTACAATTTTTTTTCTTTATTATGTGCAAAGGCAAATGAGAAGGGAGTCACTGAGCAGGAGGTCGCTGCAGATGTGTTTGAAAGACTGCACAAGTCTAAGGACTGCGCAAGAGAAAATTGATTCTCTCGACCAGCAACACAGGATGGATTAGACTGTTTACATTTGGATTTCTTTGTTTGAACTTTGTTATCAAAAATGTTATTTTGGTGAACTTTTTCTATACTATTAGTTTGTTACATTGAACTTATACTAGTAGTTTGTTACATTGAACTTTTGTGAAATTCGATAATGAATTGTGGCTTGATTGAGATTCAATAATTATGTTTTTAATTTTGTATTTTATGTGAATAATTAGATATGAGATTGGTGATTCAGGGGAACAGAAAAAATAATTTTATAATGTTGTATTTTATGTATTTTATGTAACGACGGAATTTCCGTCACAATTCGGTCAACTGAAACAGTCAAACCTAACGACGGAAACG
Organism: Schizonepeta tenuifolia; assembly: GCA_029490685.1. Lineage (NCBI taxonomy): Eukaryota > Viridiplantae > Streptophyta > Magnoliopsida > Lamiales > Lamiaceae > Schizonepeta > Schizonepeta tenuifolia. Next base: position 80,067,922 of record CM055957.1, on the reverse strand, counting down.
ATTCCGTCACAACTAGCGACGGAAAATCCGTCAGTATTTCCATCGCTAACAGCTACGGAATGTAATCCGTCGTTAACAGCGGCGAAAACTACCGTCGCTAATCCGTCACCTATTCATTCGACGACGAAATCGTGACGCGAGGTCAACGACGGCGTTTCTGTCGCTGATTTCATCACTACGTTAACACGAACACAATTTTCCATCAATAAATGCCTTAGCGATGCGCCTTTTAACGTCGTCTATTTTCCGTCGGTAGTCTATCGTTAAGCATATTTAGCGACGGAAAATCATTGTTTAACGACGAAATTTTCCATCGTTAAATGCGCGTTTTTTTGTAGTGTATTACACCTCCATATATTATACAATACTAATATTAATACTAATAATATATACTCCCCCCGTCCCATGTAATACGACCTAGTTCGTAATGGCACGGAGACTAAGAATAAAGGGTATTAGGTATAAAGGGGGTGTTTAGTGTATAAATTATACAATAGTTAGTGTTGTTAATAAAGTTTCTTTCACTATTCCATAAAGTGAAACCTACGCCTATCATGTGCAAACCAACTCCATTTTTTAATCTTAAAACATCCCTTACACCAAGAAATGCAGGAAATTAAGAATTGGTATAAATTCATTCAAAATGGCGGTTTGAAAATGAAATTTTACACCAAATTTCAAAGTTTCCTAAAAATTCAAATTTCCCTCTAAACTACACTGCTGGATGTCTATAAAACACAATATACACAAGTAAAAATCCATTTACAGCAGCTGCTTCATCAAAATGGCTCCACCAAAAAAGAAAGATCTCTCCACAGCAACTAGAAACTCCATAGTACAGTTTCTTCTTGAAGGCAGCAAAAATGGCAAGCCAACTTATGGCAAAATGGAGGAAGCAATCACCAAATTTAGCAGCTCAAGGAGATTAATTAGTCGGTTGTGGGCTAAGGCATCAAAACAAAGAAAGGAGAATCAACCAATGTATTCAATAAGCAAGAAAAAAAGCAGAGAAACAGTAACACTTATACAAGTGGATTTGGACACTATTCGAGGGCTGTCATTATCAAAAATATCAACTATTAGAAGTCTAGCATTTGGAATTGATCAAGCCAAGAGTACAGTGGGAACATGGATTACTAGAGGACTGATCAGATCTCACAAAAATGCAATAAAACCTGCCCTTACAGCTTCAAATATGTTGCTCAGGTTAAAGTTTTCACTTCAGGCATTAAAATATGATGCAATGCTCAACAAGGTGCAGTTCAAGATCATGTTCAATGTTGTCCACATAGATGAGAAGTGGTTCCACATAACAAAAGCATCACAGAGGTACTACTTAACACCTGAGGAGGAAGAACCCCACAGAACTTGCAAATCAAAACATTACATAGGCAAGGTAATGTTTATAGCAGCAGTTGGAAAACCTATTTACCATGCAGATGGCAGCCTTTTTTTTTATGGGAAGATAGGTATCTTCCTATTCACAGAAATGCTACCAGCACAGAGGAATTCCAAAAATAGAATTGCAGGAACTTTGGAGCATAAACCAATTCAAAGCATCAATATGGCAGTGATGAAAAATGCTTTCATCAATCAGGTATCAGCAATATGCATTCATGCTTAGTGAATCATGTGCATTCATTGAGGAAAAGGTATCAGCAATATGCATTCGTGCTCAGTAAATCATGTGCATTCATTGAGGAAAGATATCAGCAATATGCATTCAATAAAAACAGTTTCATGTGCATTCATTGAGGACAAGGTATCAACAATATGCATTCAATAAAAACAGTTTCATGTGCATTCATTGAGAAAAAGCTATCAGCAATATGCATTCAATGAAAACAGCAACATATGCATTTGTTGGGAAATTTATTAGTATAAGTTTTGATGAATTCCAAAATCGACTGACCCCAACCGAGTAGATGTTGCCAGAACCTAATGTTAGAATTTAGGCTCGCTGTTTGAGCAAAGTTAAGATTTTATCTTTACAGGTCTCCAGCTGAAGATGGCAACAAGACATTACTCAGACAGAACATCAGTTATGTTGAAAGATAACTGAGAGTTCTTTTGTTCAGATAGAATGAGGGGGAAGTCTTCAGAGCATCAGTTGTGAAGAAAACCAACTGAGGGTTCATCAGATGAGAAGCAGTAGAGAGGAAGAGAACATCAGATGAAAAGGAAGTCATCTGACGGTTCAAACCTAACTGAGTAAATACAAGGAAGACAACTGAGTGTTTAGTTTCAGAACCTCAGTTGTAGAATCCAACCAAGAAGTCCAACTGCTTGAAGTTCAAAGTCAGCTGAGAGTTCAACAGATCAGAACATCAGCTGAAGACCACTCAGATGAGGAACAAGATTTTCAACCGACTGATCAAGGTTGACTGTCAGAAAGGTTAAGGTTTGAATTTCAAAAGGAAGTCACATGAGGGTTTGACCGTTCAGTCATTACCCCATCTGGTCCAACACAAGGCTGTCACAGATGGAAAGCAGAAGAGCACAGATGCCATATCGGGAAAGTCTGCAGAAATCAGAGACAAGCCATCGCTTTCATCGATCAGAGATCAACAGCTCCTCCAACGGCTAGTTGATACTCTCCGCCTATAAATAGAGGCATTCTCTCATTCGAGAGATTAACGACACGCGAGAAAAGAGATAGAGAAGTGCAATCACAAGAGAATCAAGCAAAAGAAAATCTCCAAAAATCCGATTCTAAGAACATCAGCAACTGAGAGTTCAATAGTGATAGAACATTAGTAGCTGAGGGTTCATAGAGTGAAATTCTGTCTTAGATCTTAGTTTGAGTGTTTATTCGTTCAAGCCTTAGATCCAGCTCTCATTCGTGATCGAGCTGTAGTTGGAAATCCCACCCAAACTCACACCCTAAAAAGTGTGCTAGGACCTTACTCTTCCTGTAATTGAGTAGTCAGGTCGTCAAGTACCCGCAAACTTGACATAGGCTGTTTAGTGCCCGGAAACTAAACTGTAAGGTCGTAAGCTGAGTGGTTCTGTCCAGAAGAACTTGGACTGAGGTGTGAGGATTCACATCTCCCCGTGGACGTAGGAGGGTTATCTCCGAACCACGTTAAATCTTGTGTGTCTGTGTTTAATTTTTTAGTTCATATTGCATTTTTAACTGACCGAACTAACCGGCATACAAACCTCATTTGCACATTTTCAACCGAGCTGTTTTGGTTCTTGACCAACCGAGCTATTTTGCGTGAGTTGTTTTTAACGAGTTTAATTTCCACCACATTCCGCACAGCCTCACTCTTCCAGCTAAGGTCGCTTACTCAGCTGTGAGATTCCAACTGAGTCCTTTTTACTCAGTTGAAGTGATTTTTCAGGTTTAAGTTTTTAAATCCTAACTGGTGTATTCCCCCCCCCCCCCATACACCAGTAACTCGTTTCGGGACCATCAGCATTCATTGAGGAAAACTAATCAGCTTGTGCATTCAATGAAAACAGCTTGTACCAGCAGTCAAATCATCTTGGCATGTAGGTGCAAGCAAACAAATTCATTTTCAACAAGATAATGCAAGACCTCACATCAAAGATTCAGACTCAGATTTCTGAGCTGCAGCTAGCTCAGATGGTTGGGATATAAGAATAGTTCAACAACCACCCAATTCCCCAGACATGAACATACTAGATTTGGGCTGGTTTAGAGCCATTCAAAGCATACAACATGAAACAGTGTGTTTGAATACAGATGATCTAGTGAATGCAGTCAAAGCATCATTTAAAAAACAAGATGATTATAAGCTGAACAAGGTGTTCTTAACCCTGCAGAACTGCATGCTTGAAGTGATGAGATTGAAAGGGCATAATCAGTACAAAATTCCCCATATGAAAAAAATGCTCTAGCTAAAGATGACATGTTGCCACTGACATTGGATGTTGATGCAGATCTTGTGAAAGAGTGTATAGATCACCTCATTGATCAAGGAGAAGTGGAAGGAATTGATGAGCTAATGCAGCAGCTTAGACTGCACAGTGCAGCAACTTAATGATGATCACATAGATGCACATGTCTTTTTTGTTTTGTTTTTGTGATTATGCCTTCAAAAACATGCTTTTGTGTACATTTTGATCATGTTTTAGGTCTAATCAGTAGACATATGCACATCTTTTGTAACTAAGGCAGCAATTTCAGTGAACTTATATGCATTTCAGAAACAACATATGCATTTCATTTCATTTCATTTCAGTTGGCATGAACAAACAATGAGACACAACAATTGCATTTCAGTGATATGCATTTCATTTCAGAAATCCAGCAATGAGGGGTAGGATAATCACAGAATGAGCAAAGTCATAATAATACCAGTAACGTGCAAACTTATATGCCTATGCCTTCATTATTTGAAGCTATGGGTTTTTTTCACATCTCATACAGTGGAAAAATTGAATCACAGATGCATAGAGTGAATCCATCACAAAGAAATCAACAAACAGTAAGAAAATGTGCATCATTTCAGCCACAATTAGACCCAGCCCACACAGTACTCTTGAGCAACAATCAATTCCAGTCATAGACCCATAAAACCTCAAACCGAACGAGGTGTAATCAACAGCCATGTGGAAAGATCTCACCAGAAATAAACGTGGTAGAAAAACTCCTAACATCGTCGGATCTGCACCAAGTCCAGTCGGAGTAGTAGCCGCACCTCCACCGCTCAGATCGTCAGATCGACGACGGAGTTTCTTTCCCTTCATCACGGCGGCTTGAGAGGTGCGAAATATATGCCGATATGGACTCGTTCTCTTTACCCTATACCTATCATGCACCTCCATCGCACCGATCCACAAATTTGCATTCTCGATTTGTTCTTCAGTGTCGGGAACCACCATCCCGCTCAGATCGGAGGGAATCATTGTCGGAATCGGCTCATAAAGAGGAAAAAGTGGTGGAGTTTCTGGAATCACCGTATCGGCGAGGGAGAAGGAATTATCCCAATCGAAACCAGGAGGAGTTTCAGTATCAGGCGTGTTCATCATGACAAAGATGGCGGAGGGATTTTGGGCGATAGAGAGGGACGAGTATAGGGAGAGATTACAATGACGTAGCGGCAGAGTGGGAGTAGGAGTGGGAAAGATAGTGAATAGTGTCTGAGAGTAGGGTTTTTAGAGCTTAAGTGAATTGTGGTGGGCCAAGACAGATTTGAGGTGTAATTAGAGTGTGGCCCATAGTAATTAGGGTTGTTAAATTATCGTATAAATGTACGTATTTCTTTCCTTAAAAGGAAACAGACCAAGTAGCATGGGACGTCCCAAAAAGGAAAATAGGTCGTATTCGGAGGGACGGAGGGAGTACTATATTATTATTATCATATATATTAATAATAGATATTAATTCAATCTCAATCCTCTATATATCGTGTTCATTAATTGAATATATATTTTGTGTGTACATATATATATATATATATATATAGGGATAGGATCATATAGGAACCACATTTTATATAGGAACTAGGAACCAATCCAAGCCATCCATCATACAAGATCAATGGATATGATTTAATCTCATAATTAGTTGGTCAAACCCGCTTTTTTTGGTCAATCCCGTGTCTTTTACTTAAGTAGGGTTATAATAGTAATTTTCGTCATTTACGCAGTACAAAATCGTGATGCATTAACTAGTATAAAACGATGCATAAATTAGTACAAAGTGATGCATAAATGCATATTGTTATAATGAACAAATAAACTTTATAAAGTGTGTACTTATACAGTTAATGCATTACATATTCGTATTCGTATTCGTATTCTTATATAATATCATAATTAATGCATTACATACATTATTTTCGTATTTATTACTTGATATTCTGGGAATAATTTTGCGTTGCATTAACACAGTTTATGTAATGCATCAATATGATACTGTAAATGCACAAAGTAAGAAATGACTCATTGTCATAATTTATGCATTACATTATTTAACTTTGTGCATTATAATGCCGTGATCGTACTTTTTAGCCACAGTCATCAAAGAAGGCTTGATAGTTCATCAACTAAGCATTAACTAAAACTAAATGCAGCGTCATTTATTTTTGAATATTGCAATCGTCAAGCATCCAACCATCTTCACGCTATTTTCCAGTAAAAATAAATTAAATAATATTGATTCGACGAAATTCCTCCTTGTCTTGAATTTTGGCCTCGACATTATTGATCGCTCAATTCGACCTCCAGAATAATTATTTTCTCCGTCAGAATTTTCACGAAGATTTTGAATCCCTCAATTAGTGCACCAAATAAAAATTGATTAAGGACTTAAAGAAAATAAATTAAAACTGCATAGAACAGACCTGCAATTGATTACTAATTTTGAACAATAGCACTTGACAGCGGAATCGACGACCCACGATTTGCGAAAACCCATAGAAAAGAGAGAGAGAGAGAGAGAGAGTGGCAGCGGTGGCATCAACGACGGCGGTGGTCGTGGTGGTGATATCAGTGTCCGGCGACGAGGATGGCGGGTGGTGGTGGCGATGGCGGTGTCCGACTACGAGGATGATTGATGGTGGTGAAGAGAGAAAGAGAAGAAAGATAGAGAGATAAATCGATCAAACCAGCTGAGATGGGAGAAATTTTGAGAAAGTTGTGTACCGTATTAGTTTTGATTGTAGCTATTTTACTGTTATACCCTTGTTCTTTAATTCTTTTGTGAAAGCTGTATAAGTAGCAACTGGAGCGGGAGTAATGATGGCCGTTGGATGATGGTGATCTAGGGTGTAGATTAGTTCCTATTTCCTATATAAGGGGTGGTTCTCACCAGATCCACACCCTATATTTCAAATTAAAAAATATTGGCAAAGTTTAGGATTTTAACCGCTTCCGATTGAACAATCGTTTGATAACCATAGTCATTTGATAAATGATCACTATGAGTCAGACTCAATAGAATTCGATTAATTATTTCTTTTGTCGTTAAGGCGGAGAACTGAACCACAGGTTAGGAAATTACAACTAAATATTAAGTTTTTAAATTAACCAACTAAACATTAGTTAAGTGTAATACTCCCTCCATCCCACTCCAGTTGTCCTAATTTTTCTGGGCACGGGAATTAAGGAGAAAACAATTAAGGGTAGAAAGTGTGTTTAGTGGAATTATTAAAGTGAATAAAGTAGGTAGAAAGAGAGTGAATAGTGAAATAAAGTGGAATAAAGTGAGAGAATGAGAATTGTGAATGACACAGAAAATGAGGAGAAAAGTAGGTTGAAATGTATAAAGTGAGTATAATTAACCAAACTAATTATTTCCAAAAAAAGAAGTAGGACAACTGGAATAGGACACCCGAAATAGAAAGTAGAACAACTGGAGTGGGACGGAGGGAGTATTACATAATGAGGGTAACCTACGAAAACTAAATAAATATATTTACATGGAATTCTCTTTATCTTCCTTTCATACTTTTTTTTAAAATTTTCGATTAGTGTCTGCTAGAAAATAGTACTCATATATATCATATTGAATCTAATGTATGAATAGATAGTTAAAAAAAGAAAAATTTTGAAAATGTAAATATATCTTTCTCGGCCTTTTGGCTAAGATAAGATATATCATTTTAGTATAAACAAACAAGATGATTAAAAAAGACATAAAAAGAAGATTTTTTACTAATTTAGAGTTAATAGTTATACTGCACCGATTTTACGGCTCCGCCTTCGCTCCGATTACTAATATAAGGATAATCGTCGGACAACAATTTGGATTTCTTCAGATCGCTCCGAAGACTTCGGCTCCCCTCGCTCAAATCTTGACCAAAGAAGAAGTGAGAAATGAAAAAACGAAGAGACAAACAAAAAAAGGCGAAAATAAAAATTTGGAAATAAAAAAATCCTGGAAAATTAGAAAAAACAGAAAAAAAGAAAAAAATTGAAAAATATAAAAAGAAAACAGAAAAAAAGAAAAGAAAAATTGGAAAATAAAAAAGAAAACATAAAAGAAAAAAAGAAAAAGAAATCTAGAAAATAAAAAAAAGGAAAAAAAGAAAGAAAAAAAAGTGGAAAATAAAAAAACAGAAAAAATTGGATAATAAACAAAGAAACGAATTCTTGAAAATAAAAAAGAAAAAAAAATTAAAAGAAATCTAAAAAAATAAAAAAAAAGGAAAAAAAATAGAAAAAGAAAAGAACAAAAAGCTGGAAATTTGAAAAAAAGGAAAAAAGTACACTATAGAGTAAATACAAAATACACTAAGGGTGTGTTCATTTGGGATGATAAATTTATACCTCTTAAATGGAGGGATAATATTATGAGGTATAAATTTATAGTTCATTATGAGGACCATAAGTTTTTTATCATGTTTGGTTGTAGGGATAATATACTTATTTATACTCTCAAGGGGGGATCACAATGTTTATATCTTGTTCAATTGAGATGAAATTGATGGATAAAGGATGAAGTATGTAAAACACATGAGAGGTATAATATTATATCTCTATTTTGGAGGTATAAATTTATACTCTGGACAAGGTAAAAGAGGCTGCCCGAAAATTTATACCTCCTACCTGAATTTTCTTAAATCGCAACCAAACAAACTATAAGGGAGTAAAATAATAGCATACCTCCTTTTATCTCCAAATGAACACACCCGAAAGATAAAAAGTGGGTGTATAATATGTGGCGGGTGTAGGGAAACAAATGTCTATAATAATAATGTATTCCCTCCGTCTCGCGAAAGTTGTCTTGTTTTTCTTTTCGGGACGTCTCATGAAAGATGTCTTGTTTCCATATCATGAAATAACTAGCGTATAACCCGTCGAAAATCGACGAGAAATTATAAAAAATTATAAAATTATTAAATAATACTAATATGTGATAGATTAAAATAAATATTATTTATTAATTATTTTAGCGTTAAATAATTCGATTATTCAATCTACTAAACTCGCTTATAATTTATATTCCTTGAACACATCTCAAATTCAATTAAAAAGTAATTTTACCACATGTTTACGTCTCAAACCCATATAGTTATGTTTCTTAAAAATTATAACTAATATATTCTCATTACTTTCGATAATTTATTCTTCTACAAAATCGATGTGGGCAAAAATATATTTCTCTGTCAAAGGAAAACGACTGTTAAGCTGAATTTTTTAGCTTTTTATTAAGAAAAAGAGGCAAAAGAAGGAGCGGGTAGTGAGAGAGAGAAGAGATATATAGATAGCGAATAATACTATAGATGTTAAAATTGTCTATAAGATGAAAGTGACCCTAAATACCCCACATTATAAATTCAACACAAGATTAAGATAAAAAAAATAAGTTAAACCACCGCTTCACAATCATCCCGTCTACCCCGACGGTTCCTACCTGGAACCGGCCTATTGACTACAATACTGATTTTAAATTATATAAATAATCATCTTCCAAATATATTCTCAAAAAAATTAATGATGACATTTGTTTTCTTTTTACCTAAAATTAATATTTAATTATATACATAACTATATTTCAAAAATATTCACACAATATTTAATAATAAAAATTTAATTATAAATTGTAGTATTATAAAAATAATCATCTTCCAAATATATTCATTGAAAAATAAATGATGATATTCGTTTTCATTTTTACCAGTTTCGAGAATAACTTTTTTAACTGAGAATAGAACTTTAAGAATTGTTTCACTATGTGCTTGGTAGTTTGCCTTTTTACAAAACTTTATGTGGAATGATTGTGATTCATAAAATTATTTAGTTAAAGATAAAAGTTGACCATGTATATCCTTAATTTTATGAGTTAAAAATTATATATATTAATTGGCCCATCTACGAGCACGATTCTTGATTTTTGGTCGAAATTGACTCGTTGATAAATCGTTAGTAATTTTTCTGCCAATTTTCCTACATATTCTACATTTTTCAACGGAGATGATTAATAAAACAATTTGAGATGATGTGTTTAGGATTATTCAAACTTGTTTGAGGTTTATATACTCGTACTTGTTTAAAATCCGATTAAAAAAATAGTCATTTGTGTTCCTTTTATGAAAAAAATCCGTATATTAGTCTACCGCCACAATTCTGCATCGTAACTGGCCCGTTGACCACGACTGTGATTTATAAGTGCGTAATTTATAAAATTTATTTAGAATTTATATAGATCCAAAAATTTAATAAAAATAATGATTGTACTATTCGTTAATCGACCTTAATCGTATAGTAATATTGGTTATTTAAAATTATAAATTATGCAAAGTTGGAAACCTAACTACAAATAACGTAAAAATTATTTTAATGGATGACGATTATAGATTTTAGAAAATATATGGGAAAAAAGTGAAAATTGAAAAATTTCTCGAGTGTTGGTTAGGAATTGGCTCGTCTACCGCCACGGTTCAAGGTCAGAATAATGAATGAACATGTGTCACGTGGGATTCCGAGTTGAGGTACCCGTCAGTTGGGAATTGACTTGCCTACCTAATTAATTGACAAATTAGAAATTACTTATTTTTTTTATCAAATTAAATAAAAAAATATTAGACTATTTCCAAATTTAATTCGATCAACCAATAAATTATCCAAACTATTTTAGAACCATTTATTCTGTCAACTAATAAATTGGTTCCCTAATTGTAATACCCCGGATTTCTCTTCCGTCATAAAATAAAAAATTAATAATTAAATATGGCTTTGCACGCCTAAAATAATGAATTTCAATTCTAAGACCAACGGTGAAATCCGTTTTTAAAAATAAATTCCAGAAGTCGGTTAAACGACTACTGTATTAGGATTTTTGCGTACGAAAACTTTTTCGTTAGAAAACTCCGATCGAAAAGGCGTCGAACTTTACATTCACTATTTTCACGATACGAGTAAGTTAGGAAAAATCAGTTTTAATTATTTTTCCGGACGAATTTTGGACTGTGAAGTCCCGACTTTTTATCGGATTTCGGAAAACGAATTATCCTTTCCAACTAAGTAAAATATTCCGGAACTAATGGTAGTATCCATTTTTGACAAAAATGTGTCCGTCTAATAAAGTAATTGTTCGTTTTTAGTTTACAGTGTTAGATCCGGAAAAATTAGATTTAAAGTTAATATCTAGATATTTACTAACTTAAACCTACTTACTTTTACTATAAATATCACCTGTACCCTATTTTTTCTCCTTCATTTCTTCTCCAAACCAGCCACCATCCTCTCACCATTGTTGAAGTTTCTTCAAGCTCTCAAGTTCCATAACTTGTTCGTTAGCCGATCGATTTCAATTCCGATTGCATATTTGTTAAGGTAAGAGCTTCCTCTTCAATTCCAACCGAACAAAATTCATTTCCTTTGATTCTAAGTAAATTTCGAAATTTGCAGCCCTTATTGAATTTTTTTTTTTTGATGATGTTCTAAGTTTAATTAATTGAATATTTATGCATAGAATTGGATTTCTATGGTTAATAATCGAATAGAAATCAAACCCCCTTGAATAATGATGAACATCGAAAATTTAGTAGGATTAAGGTTTGATTTTATGTTTTTTAATTTATGATGTTAGATTATGTTATAACTTAGTACTAGTTAAATTGATGATTAATTATAAGGTGTGAAATCGAGAAATGGATGAAATAAATGAATTATACATAAAAATCAATGGAAATTAGCTCATAGGATTTTTAGTGTGTGTTCTAGGTGTTCTTGGTGTTCTTGGCCAAGAACATGAAGATTTGAATATGATTAAAATTAATGATAAAATAAATTAATTAATTATTAAATTCGAAATTAATTAAAAATAAAATAATAATAATAATAATTTTAATAAAATAAAATATTAAATAATATTATAATATTATAATAATATTAAATAATATTAAATAAAAATAATAATATTTTTATTCATGAAAATTGGAATTTTATTTAATGAATTAATTGATTAATATTAAGTGTAAAAGGTTAATTCTTAATTGAATTTAATTAGTTAATGAGTAGTAATGTGTATAAGAGTTAGATAATGATAAGGATATGAAATGAATTAAGTTATAAGTTAATTGATTAAGTTGGAAATGAAATAAAATTTGTTTAGAAATCGACTAGTAAAACAACGAGAAATGTGTTGTAGTATCATTAAACGGGAAAAGATGAAGTATTTTCGACTAATGACTAAGTATGTTGACTGCCGTATAAGTAAAATTTCGTGAGTATAAAGTGGCGTAGCATTTATCGAACATAGAGAAATATTACATCGAGTTTTATCGAGCCCTAGGGTTAGTTCGGGCAGTTCTGCGACCTTTTACGGAAACTGTCATAACTCTTAGCTCGCTTAACGAAATCGAGATCCGTAAATTGGAGAGTAAACTAGACTTCCGTAGCTTTCTTTTGGTTCAGGACAAGTCCCCTGTTTCGAAAGTCTGTGTTCTGGGAAAGCTCCAGAACTACTGCCTTGTGCAGGAAATTTCTAAAACCTAATTTCTTAAGTTGAATTCTTTTCAACTTGATTCCTTTTGAACTTTCAAGTCGTTATAAGTTATCGACTCTCATTAGTTACTGACCTAAGTGTCGAGAAAGGATCCGAGTTAGTTCCGATCGAGACGTATTCGAGTCTCGTTCCTTGATTAATCAAAAGTATCTAGTTAAGCGTGCAAAGGCCTAAAATACTTAAACCGAATTCAAGTTCCTTTTCTTTTATCGACACGACCATTTACTAAAGTTGATTAATTTGCGATAAAAGGAGGAGGTCGGAGTTGAAGACAGGACGGAAGACGGAAGGTTAGAAGTTTGTTCTGTAAACGGTTGAGGTGGGCTTTCTTTATAAAAACAAAATGAGCAAATCTCCAAAATATTTATTTACAGCTTTGATAACTGTGATTTGAAATGATTATCGAGGCATGAAATGATTTGTTTTATGTGAGTTTGTTTGTGCCTTTCTGAGTTAGTCAACTGGGATTAACTAAATCGATCGGACTCTGAGTTAACCGTACGGGGTTTTCCAGAGTTAAGTGTACACGGTAGCCGGAGTGTGTGGTACCCTGTTGAGGGGTAGCCATGCCGCGGTGAGTTGAACGTTCGCAGAAGAAGTTAACTCTTCCCCGGCGTTGAAACAGAAGTTGGGCAAATTGAACGTAATATCTGAAAAGTGCTTGCGCAAGCCATGTATTGTGAAAAGATAAAATGTTTTAGTAGGCACGGGCCTTTGATGAAAAACCCCGATGCGCTACTTGTTGAAATGCCTGATAATCAATATTATTATGATATGTTTTCGGCATTGTGCCCACTAAGTGCTTTATGTACTTAGCCCTGCATGTTATTTTTTAAAATGTGCAAGTTGAGAGACGGAAGCGGAGGAGGTTGAGTAAAGGGGTCGTGTTAGGAAAGAAGAACAGTTGTTTTGAGTTCTACGTTTTTCTGCTGCGAACCATATTCCTTTTGATGTATAAACTCTTTGGTCTAAGTTTCGTACTTTAAACTTAGTTTGTTTAGGAGAACAACTCTGTCGAGCGATCCTTCGAGATCGACTCTCTTTTATTTAACGAAGTCGGTTCATAGATATCAGTTATTATTTAGTTTGTTTATGTGTTTGTTTATTCATTTATCCCCCTTCTTCCCCGCTTCTTTAATCCAACCCCTAGTCGCACCCCGATTTTACCGTCCTTCGGGATTTGGGGCTGTGATACTAATAAAAATAATTATCTATTCGGCCAATTAATAAATTGACCAAAATAAAATAACTTAAACTATAAAAATATAACAGTTATTTATTCGGGCGATTAATAAATAAATTGGTCAAATAAAAATCATACAAAAAATAATTATCTATTCGGCCATTTAATAAATTGACCAAATTAAATTAAATTAAACTATAAAATATATTTATTTATTCGGCCGATTAATAAATAAATTGACCAAATAAAACTGGTGGAGTAAAAGATGAGAAAATACACATTGATTCTAGGTATTTGTAGGGTTTTCAATAGATGAAATTTTATTGAGAAACCGATGTGAGACACAAGTTAGTATAGATATTTAAAATCTATTATTTTATATTTAAAAATTTAAAAATTTGAGAATTTAGATAAATATAAATGGAGGAATATAAGGGGTACCACGTAGGATTTTTTCAAAGTATGAAACGTTTTCCTTTTAGTAATATAATGATGATTTATAAGTGCGTAATTTATAAAATTTATTTAGAATTTATAAAGATCCAGAAAGTTAATAAAAATAATTATTGTACTATTCATTATCGTCCTTAATCGTATAGTAATAGTCGTTAATTAAAATTATAAATTATGCAAAATTGGAAACCCAACTACATATAACGTAAAAATTATTTCATGGATGAGGATTATAGATTTTAGAAAATACATGGGAAAAAAAGCAAAATGAAAAATTTCTCGAATGTCGGTTGGAAATTGGCTCGTATACCGCCACAGTTCCAGGTCAGAATTGACCCAATGACTACGATTTTGATTTATAAATACACAATTTATAACTATTTTAGATTTTAGAAAATACATGAAAAATTAATAAAATGAAAATTTTAAAATTAATAAGAATAAAGAATGAAAATGTGACACGTGGGATCCCGAGTTGAGGTACCCGTCAGTTAGGAATTGGCCTGTCTACCTAATTAATTGACAAATTAGAAATTACTTATATTTTTATCAAATTAAAAAAAAAATTAGACTATTTCCAAATTTAATTCGGTCAAGCAATAAATTATCCAAACTATTTTGGAACCATTTTTTCTATCAACTAATAAATTGGTTCACTAATAAAAATAATTATCTATTCTACCAATTAATAAATTGACCAAATTAAATTAAATTAAACTATAAAAATATAACAGTTATTTATTCGGCCGATTAATAAATAAATTGGTCAAATAAAACTCCTACAAAAAATAATTATCTATTCGGTCAATTAATAAATTGACCAAATTAAATTAAATTAAACTATAAAATATGGTTATTTGTTCGGCCAATTAATAAATAAATTGGCCAAATAAAACTGGTGGAGCAAAAGATGAGAAAATACATATTGATTCTAGGTATTTATAGGATTATCAATAGGTGAAGTTTTATTGAGAAACCGATGTGGAACATAAGATTTTAGTATAGATATTTAAAATCTATTATTTTACATTTAAAAATTTAAAAATTTGAGAATTTAGATAAATATGAATGGAAGAATATAAGGGATGCCACGTATGATTTTTTCAAAGCAAGAATCTTTTTCCTTTTAGTAAATTTATAACTATTCTAGATTTTAGAAAATACATGAAAAATGAATAAAATGAAAATTTTAAAATTAATAAGAATAAAGAATGAAAATGTGACACGTGGAATCCCGAGTTGAGGTACCCGTCAGTTAGGAATTGGCCCGTCTACCTAATTAATGGACAAATTAGAAATTACTTATATTTTTATCAAATTAAATAAAAAAATATTAGACTATTTCCAAATTTAATTCGGTCAACCAATAAATTATCCAAACTATTTTGGAACCATTTTTTCTATCAACTAATAAATTGGTTCCCTAATAAAAATAATTATCTATTCTACCAATTAATAAATTGACCAAATTAAATTAAATTAAACTATAAAAATATAACAGTTATTTATTCGGCCGATTAATAAATAAATAGGTCAAATAAAATTCTTACAAAAAATAATACCACAAAGGTATACCAATCATACTTTAATCAGTTCATACTTTTATTCAACAAAAGTATAACTATCATACTTCAATCAATTCATATTTAGTACTCAACATAAGTATATCTCATACTTCAATCATAAACCTTCTGTAAAAAGAACAATATTTCTGAAACTTTTCTTTCCTTTCTTCTTCGGTTGAGTCGACGGAGCGGGAAGTTGAGTTGGTAACTACACTCTTAAGTCTAGTGATACGAACTACACTTCAATCAATTCATACTTAGTTGGTAAACAAGGTAAGCTTTGCAGTTCTTCTTCCTCATTCTCTTCTTGGTTGTTTCCTCCTTCCTAATTCCTTTTTCCTCTATAGTTTTATGATTGTTGAAATGGCCTTGATTCGGAGTCTGGTTTGATGCTCTTACGGCCGCTATAATTTTTGGTTCATCCGGCACTACTGCTTTCATTTCTAGGGCTTGCCCTAGTATCTCAGTGTAACTTAGTCCTCCGTGACTGGCTAGTGCCACTCCAAATTCATTCTTTAGACCTCCACAGAACTTCTTTGCTATTTTCTCTTCTGTATCCACCTACTCGGGTGCAGACCTTGACAACTCACAAAAGATTGTGTCGTATTCAGTCACTAACATCTTCCCTTGCTTTAGATTCTAAACCTTTAATTCCTTCTTCGCTCTATAGGTCTTAGATACGCACTTGTCGTATAACGCCTCCTAAAACAAAATGGCCCCAAATATACCACTCTGTGGTATCACAAATAAATATTAAATTTAGACCTAACACAAAAAGAATTGATCTCAGAGACTCTCCTTAAATATGTTGTCCCATACCGACATATTCTCAGAATCCCTCTCTTTCGAGTGTATTTCAGTTCATTCCTGTTCCCTCCGCCTTGAAGTCTTAATCGAAGCCGCTCCTTGACCGTGCCTCTATGCACCGGCGTTCACTCCGTACTTCAGCCCCGGGATTACAGGCCCACCAGCTTTCGTCTAGTTCGTCCCCAAAATACACCGTACCGAAAGAGGTTTTGCTCACGGGGCATAAGACCCATATTACTGAGTTTCTTTTTATGTGGGTTGATCAAGTCCACATAATAGTCCCTCAATCACATGGAACCTCTGTCCCGTTCAATCATTCACTTAATAAGGAATTAACTTACCTTAATCATCTAGCAATCTCTCAAATTGCAAACAAACATTCTTAAAAAGAAACTTTCGAAATTCTACAACTCTTAGCTTTAGACTTCTCAGTTTCCTTGAAGAAAACTCTGACTTAAGAATAAGAAATTCTTTTAAACGATTCTCAATAAATAAAACAAAGTTGACTCCAAAGAGACTTTGTTCATGTCACTTATACGCAAATGACATTCATCTATAATAGGTTCCGTCCTTCTCGTTCTGATCGCGTCTTTCTTAACAATTTGGAACCAAAGCTTCTTAAAACGTCTATGTTCTCAAGGAATCGGGAAAAGCCTTAGAAATAGCTTAGGTTCTCATGCTATCATACTTCTCAATCAATGAAATTTTTAACTCAAATAATTTCACATAACTGTCACATGCCTGCTACTACACTTAGCTTTGTCCTAGATGGTAATTGATACCACAATCATAATTCTCAACTAGTACGAGCCATCGTCTTTGTCTCATGTTCAATTCCTTTTGCTCGAAAAAGTACTTCAAACTCTTATGGTCCGCAAAAATCTCAACCCTAACACCATAGAGATGGTGTCTCCAAATCTTCAGCGGATGCACAATGGCTGCTAGTTCTAAGTCGTGGGTTGGGTATTCAACTTCATGAGGTCGAAGTTGTCGTGAAGCGTAAGCTATCACCTTTTCGTCTTGCATCAAAACACCACCTAATCCGTTCTTCGATGCATCTGTGTAGACCACGTATTCCTTATTCGCTTCTGGCAGAGCTAACACTGGTGTTGTGGTTAACTTCTCCTTGAGTATCTGAAAACTCTTCTCGCATTCATCCATCCATTTATACTTGTTTTCCTTCTGAAGTAGTTGTGTCATAGGTCTAGCAATCGTTAAAAATTCTTCGATGAATCTTGTGCAATAACCGGCTAAACTTAGGAAACTCCTAATTTCGTTCGGACTTGTTGGCGATTTCCAATCGCGCACTGCCTCGACCTTGGCAGGATCCACTTTGATCCTTTCTGCTGATACGATGTGTCTAAGGAACATTTCTTCCTTTAGCCGAAACCCGCACTTACTTAACTTGGTGTAAAGCTTCTCGGCTCTAAGCGTTTCTAAGACTATTCTCAAGTGTCCCTTATATTCTTCCTCGTTCTTGGAGTAAATGAGAATGTCGTCGATAAATACTAAGACGAATTTGTCTAAGTATGGGTGGAAAAATTTCGATTCATGAGATCCATGAATACTGCGGGAGTGTTAGTCGAACCAAATGGCATATCTAAGAATTCGTAATGGCCATATCTGATCCGAAGGCGGTTTTAAGTATATCTTCGGTTTATTCTTTAACTATTGTTGTTTAGACCTTAAGTTTATCCTTGAAAATACACTTGTTCCTTTTTAAGCTCATTAAGAGGTCTTCTATCCTTATAAAAAGATACTTATTCTTAAGGGTTATCTTATTTAACTTGTGGTAGCCTATGAACATTCTCATAGAAACATCCTTCTTTCTAACAAACAAACTGGCGCTCTCCAAGGTGAGACGCTTGGTCTGATAAAACCAAGGTCTATTAGCTCTTGTAATTGGATTTTAAGTTCTTTTAACTCTTTCGGTGCCATCCTATATGGGGCTTTAGATTTGGGGGCCGATCCTAGTTCCAAATCAATCGTGGAATCTACATGACGATCTGGTGGTAAACTAGATAGTATGTTTGGATAAACGTTCTTATACTCGTTCAGAATTTTCATGTCTTGAATGATCCTCTTGGCTCATGGTTCTCCAACTAGGTACATAAGATGAGATGTGCTATCTTTCTTCTTCATCAACTTCTTGACTTGTAAAGCGGATATTATTGGTACTCTTCTACCCATTGAAAATCCATGAAATCCTGTTGGTTCTTTACCCGGGGGTCGAAAAGAGATCTTTCTCTCGTTGCAGAGAATCATAGCGTAATTCTCAATCAACTAGTATATTCCTAAGATTATATCTACGCCAAACATTATATTACTTTCCGATTGTTTGATATGATCTTAAAAAGACCCTAAGTTAAAATTCTATGTTTGAGAAAAACTAAGGGAGTGACGATAATTCCTCCTAAGGCGTGGTTATTTTTATTTTACGATAGCGCACCCTGGTCCTACTCTTATAGTGTCGACAGGCACTAGAAATAACGACTGTAAGGTTTTGGTATGAGGTAGAAGAATGACAAGGTAATTAAGAAGTTTGTCCTATACCTGCCAACTTTCCTTTGCCCTTATTGCGCTTCTCTTGCCTAATCGTGTATACTCTTGCATTCTGTTTTTGTTGTGTCAGTTGTTGCTGTGACTGGGCTGGGATTGCGTTTAATGGTTGGGACTGGTCATACTGGTTTGGTTTCACCGTTTGAAACCGCATTGGGCAATTCCTCTTTATATGCCCCGTCTGCCCACATTTAAAACAATTACTCGTGTCTGCTTGACAAACACCGTCATGCTTCTTATTACAATTAGAACAAGTAGGAACATCCTGTTCCTGTTCTACCACTTGCCACGGTTCTGGGCAATTTCTTCTCGCATGTCCTTTCTGACCACAGCTAAGACATCCATCAACGTTTGCTAGACAATTACCGAAGTGTATCCTATTGCACTTAAGACAGGTAGGTACATTGATTTCTCCTTGGTTACTGTTCCTTTGTTGCCTTTGAAGCTGTCCTTGTAGATTATTTCCCTTCCCTTGTCCTGATTGATTATTTCCTCGTGGTTTATTCCTTTGCCACTTCTTCTTACCAAAGTTGTTATCTTTATTTGGCTGCTGAAAGCCCTGCCGATTTCTACTCTGTTTCCCTTGATTGTTGTGGCGCTCGTAACAATCACTGCTACTTCCTTTCCATTTCCTTTTTCCCTTATAGTTAATATTATTGTTGGAAAGGTTTTGGGTTGAAGTCTGGGTTGGTGCTGATATGGGTACTACCCTCTTTCCTTTATCTGGCACTGCTGCCTCTATTTCTAGGACTCGTCCTAGTAGTTCTGCATAGCTCAGTCCTTCGTGTCTGGCCAATGCTATTCCCAGTTTATACTTAAGTTCTCCTTGAAATTTTCTTGCTATTTCCTCTTCAGTTTCCTCTTGATCGAATACATACTTATCATAATATGCCTCCTTAAAATCATTCCAAGTGATTTGAGCCACTTGCTCTGCCGGCATAATTTCCTGTCTAGTCTTCCACCAGTATTTAGTTGGTTCGGCTAGCTGAGACGCAGCACATACTAGGCGCTCCTTATCACTAAATCTAAGAACACTACAAGAAAACGTTTTTTTTGTGACGTAAAAAATATGTCACAAACACCTGTTTTTATGTCGCAAAAGCGATTTTGCGACATTTTATGCGTCATGTCACATTATGTCGCAAAAGGTTATGTTGTATTTTTGTGACATTAATTTTCAATAGTGACGCAACATAAACAACACTTTGTGCTTCACTAATTAATTGTTGCATAAAATTTGTGACACATTAAACATCATTTATATTAATGACGCATGTCTATTTGCGACACATGAAGTGACATTAGTTGATTTTGACGCATTGTAATTTGTGACACTAGCATATGACATTACAACTAATATGACGCAATTTTCACTATACATGCTCCATCATATTTAAAGTGTCATATAGAATTGCAACACATTAAAACTATCGTAAAAACTTAATATTAAGTAAAAATATATACAACACTTATACAACAAAAAAGTGAACAATTACCAAAGGATGATCAATCTAAAATGTAGATTTTAATTTATTTGTAATATGAAAAGAATTCTATGTACAATAAAAAATGGAAAACAAACTAAAAAGTCAAACGATATATGTTATCATCTAGCAGCACTAAGCCCTAACCAATATTTGATATGATAGTAGAAGACAACAAATCCAATTCCCGCAGAGCAACATGTCCATTGTTTTGAAGTAAAACATTCTCCGATTTCAATTCTCTGCAGATTATACCCTGCAAAAAAGACAAGAAAGATAGTGATTAGATGGAAATTTTATGTTTAATCTTATTTTTTAAATAATATTCAAATAAACATATATCTACTATGGTACAATTAAACAAGAAAAACAAAATTACAACCCAATCACGTGCTCAGGTTGAACTCACATAAATAATACTGACAAATAGCATTATGTATAATTGATATTGATAAATTCCTTCATTCTACTATGTTATGCAGAATTGATATTGATAAAGAACTTTTTCATTGTACACAAGTATCAATTGCGCAGAATAATCAAATGTAGCAAAATAACATGAAAAAAGATCAAAATTAGATAGCAGTTCTCATCTCACCATGAATTATCCACAACTCCTTTTCATAGCATAAAGCAACTGCAAAGAATAGTAAGTGAGAATTAATTTCCTACTTTCTCAAGTAGAGTTCCATTTCCATTTATTTATCAACAAGGTCTAACAACTAGAGGGAACAGAAATCTGTAAAGCAAACAATTTCATTTAAACAAGACTAAGAAATGGTCGAGTACTTGTCAATCATGAAGATTGTGAAAGAAGTATTGCCTCAACAATTAAGGAGAGCTTTATTTGTTTCAAGCCAAAAGTGCAAAATTGAATTCAATGAAAAAGACATTCATATAATAGTTTAAAATGAGAAATTACTGAGCTATCTACATCTAAGAAATCAAAACATGCAAAATTAGAACATGATCAGTACAGCCAAAAGCAGAAGCAGCTAGACAAATTATTGTTTCTTCTCGACAACTCTATCATTTAAGTATAAACTTCAATTATTTATAGCTTACAGTTCCTAATTAAAATTGTAGACGGAAATGGTCACTTATTTTTGCAAGTATATGATAAATATATGTTAGTTTTCAAACAATTATGTCTATTATTGACCGAAGTCGGTAAAATTTTTAATGACTATACCTGTAGAATTACAATTGCCATATGCAGAACACTCATGGATAATCCTACAAAACAGAAATCAATTTCCAAAGTGATATCATGTTATATACTACAAAATCAAGACCAGTACATGTGCCCATCCACCAAGATCAGCTGAAAAAAGATCTAAGAACAATCAAAAAGCTCATTTGAGAATAGAATCTTCATTATCATTTCTCAAAACAAAACTTTGAATGACTAATATTTATAAAAAAAGAATACCGTCAGTCGAGCAGAGACCATCTACAAACATAGATTTTGCCATCATTAGAAAGCTTGGTTCTTGAAACGTACAAAACTATGAACACCGTACAATAGTGAAAATCCCCAAACACTATTCATTACTTGAAGCCATTCTCCCAAAGCAAAAGACTTAAGATCTGATTTTTTTTATAATAATATAATCTCTTATTTTCCACTATAAACATCAAGATCATGCTCTTTTTAAAAATTAGATAATCTTAATCAATTTATTCACAAAATTCACATTATAACTATAATATTAATCTAATGCATATCATTTAGTACAACCCTCGTTATAATTTAGAAAACTAACAATAGGATTGAACAACCAAAAAAGTTAAAATTTAAATTACAAAATCGACAGCCATAGGCTCATAACAACAATTCTTAATTTACATTGCCGTACCAACAACTCAACCAACCGAGATTGTTTTCTAAGAAATCACATAACATCAAATCACTTCGATCAAAATCTATTGTTTATAAAATAGATCAAAAGGAACCTGGCGAATTTCGGACAAAAATACAACAGCAAATCAGATTACGAATTTATACATACAAGAATTAAAACTTATCGTGTGCGCCTCGCATAAAAGAGTAGCGGTTACCTAGGGCTTGGCGAAGGGCTTCGAGCGTTGTCAGAACGCCGTCGAGAATTAGGAGGGACTCTGCGACTCAGGAACTGCGAGGTAATTTCCGCCTCGACAAATTGCGGTGGTGATGAGATTTTGGTGATCTGTCTGCCAGTATTTGGGAAGAGGAAAAAAGGAGTTGGTGTTGAGTTGAAGCGAATTGGGATTTTAGGACTTACAAAATTCTGCGAAGAAACTAGCGGGGGAAATTCTTGTGCGGCTTTCTCTTTAATTGTGATAATTTAATTATTAAAATTTCAATATCTAATATTCTCAAATTTTCGAGACTATATATATATATATATATATATATATATATATATATATATATATATAACTAAATTATTAATATCATATTTTGATACTTTAAATATACGAGTATATCAAATTTTGCTATATTGGTGGTATTGACAAACTTTATGCTTTGCAAATTATTTTTTATAAATTGTTATCTAGATTATTAGAAATTGAGGGATTTGATTGTAATTTCTTATAAACTCCCAAAATATTAATTTACTCATAGAAATGTTTAAAATAAGACTTGTTTTTAACTAATTTGTTATCATAGTTGTTTGTTGTTGTTGCATCAATGTCACAAAATTACGACATGATATCTTAATGATGCAAATATACGACACTAAATGAAATATTATTATGAATTTGTAGTATAATAATGTTTTATTGAGATGACGTAAATAAATTGTCAGAATTCATAGACATAAAATTAAACGTCGCATTACTGTCGCAAAATTGTGACATGATGTTTGGATGACGCAGGATTGACGCAAAATTTACGACAATGAATGCAACAATATTCTAAATATGTTGTATAATTATGACATTTTATTGATGTGTCACAAATATATTGACGCAATTCAGAAACACAAAAATAAATGTCGCATATGTGTCACAAAATCGTGACACAATATTTAGGTGACACATTAATGACGCAATTATACGACATTTAAAGCATGAGTGTGGCAATTTTGCGACATTTATCTATAATGTCGCATGTGCATATGTCGCAATAGGTCAATTTTCTTGTAGTGGAAGCTCAAAAATTCTTTCTATAGAGCGTACTCAATGCTCAGCATCACTTGGGTTACTAGACCCATTGAAAACTGGTGGATTTCTTCTGAAGAATAAATCTTCAATGCCACGTTGTTGTGGAGGTGGGAAAAATAGAAGAGTTACTTGATGTTTTTGCTTTTCTTCGCCTATACGTTGTTCTTGACCTCTATCAGATCCTCTAGGACTATCAGGTGCTCTTTGGTTGTTAACAACTCTCAGCGACATTTTGGAACTATAAGATACAATTTTTTTTTTCTCATTAGCACTCACTTTTAAGCCTTCATTTACTCACTAATCCCCTTCCCAACTTAACAATTTCACGTAAAAGAAAAATAATATTAACTTCGATTCTAGTTCTTTCAACTTTTAACCTTCAAGGTTAAATTAAACCCTCGTTACACGAGTTCATTTAACATTCTGGTTTAGTTATACGATTCATAAGAAACTTTCTTGTGATCAAAACCCTCTCACGGGTCATGTATATATATATATATATACATCAAAAAGAATATTAATTTTGCCTTTAACAAGGACTTATACAAAAACTAGACTACAACGAGTCTAAGTTAGGCTGACTGCCTACCCGTACAGGATGCACTAACATATTGCATTATTGTACTACTGGAAGTACTAGAACGGAAACGATTCATAAAACTTCGTATCCGTTGGAGTACTACAAAACTAGTTACTGATCCGACTATGTACAAAACAAAAGGACTACCACTACTACTACTACGCGTCTCTGACGCTCCGCTCAATTAACTGTGGTCTAGTCTGAACTGCCTTCTACGGCCTATAAACTCTCGGAGTCTTCCTCCGGGTCCTCCTCAGGATTCTCCTCAGAATCCTCCTCCGGATCCTTCTCCGGATCCTCGTCTTCTGACTCTGAACCTAAGACGAGCTGGAGTGCCTCGTCAATCCTCAAAGTAGAGCCGTCAAGAAGTGTAAGTGGGGGTGGTGATGGTGCCTCTGAACCAATCTCCTCTAAGTTTGAATCCAAACAATCGTCATCAAACACTACTGTACGCTTCTTCAAAGGAAGAAGGTGCTCTGGAATGGAACCGGACTCATACTCGTCCCTGGAACGGACCCTGGACGGTCCTGCCTCATACTCTGCTCTGACTCTGGCTAACTCTGAGCAAATCTCGTCAAGGGGTCTGTATGGATATGGTAACTGTAACAGGGCGGTAAGCTCTGCGTCTGTCTCTAAGTACCCTGGTTCTGTCTCGAATGGTCCCCGAATTCTCACAGAAGGCTTGGGTAGAAAATGAGTAGGTAACCCTAACCTATCAGCTGTCTCTGCGTCAATCACCGGGTACTCTGCCTCTGAAACTAACTCCTCTGTGTTCTCGCTAGGTCCAATCACTGGAAGGATCTCTAACTGTGCAGCCATCTCTGGACCTATCCCATCATGCCCTGAGTCTGAATCTGCCGGGAAGTGAGTGTAGGAGGATGCGCCTGAATGGGATATGCTGCTATGTGCCTGCTCTGAAAGAAACGCTCGTGTACTTCTAAAGCGAATCCATAGTAATCACCTGTCGGCTCTACATCATCGCCAAACATCCCAAGATAGTACCATGCCGTATCATGCGCCCAACCATGCCATTCCTCTGGTAGTCATCTAATCAAGTCGAAAATAGCCTGACCCTCCGAAATAGAATGTCGGGCTGAATGATAAACTGCCGAAAAGTTACTAATTATTTGTCCTACGTCGTGTCTCGGGTCTGTCTCGAAATCTTGATACTTATCCAATATCTGATCTGCCCAAGTACGCTGTAGTGGGGATTGACTCTCCTGAGCCATGTTACTACTAGAAGCCATCCTACAAAACTTTTAAGAAACACGGATCAGTAACAGGTTGGAAAATAACTTATCTTACGTAAATACTTAAATTACAAAATGAATATTCCTTATTCAATTGTAATGTCTCCACTTAAACCGACAAACTTATCTTAAAAATTTAACAATTCACAAAGAATTGTTCTTTAAACAATAAATAGACATAAAATTTCAAGATTTTATTTCCATCTTTTATCTAAAAATTCTTTTGCATTTTTACTTTATTTCCTATTACTTTTTTTCTTCATTCTGCATTTCTTTCTTTCTTTATTCTTTCTTACTTTCTTCTATTATTTTAGAGAAAATTTCTTAACGATTCTCACTTATTAAAACAAAGTATGTCTACTTTGTTCATGTTACTCATTCAAAAGTAACATTCATTTACAAAAGATTCTGTCCCTCTCGACACTTGAATCTCATACTTATCGTGTTCTTCGTTCGATTATGAATTATGAAATAAATTCCAAAACGAAATGGAATAATAACTAGAGGATAACCTTTTAGAACTCAAGTTCTAATCGTCGTTGGAATCGATCGATCGTTGGAAATTAACTACAATTCGTACTTGATTCGTGGTAATGATAACCAATCTCTTCTTGAAGTTCGAGCGAGGCGAACTCCAACTGAAAACGAATTCGTTCATGTTACTTTTACGGAAGTAACATTCGTTTCTTTCATTTACTTTGATCCCCTTTATTCTGTCCTTCTTGACCCGATCATTTCTTTCTTATTTCGAAGCCAATGCTTCTCAAACGTCTAATCATTTCTTTCATTTACTTGGTACAGAATTTACATTTTATTTTCTCGATTGAAATTCTTATCGGCTCTTAATTATAAAAACAAAAATTGACTCTGCCGAGTCTTTGTTCATGTCACTTTACGCACGTAACATTCGTCTATAAAAGTTGTTCCCGTTTTACGATCTCCTTTCGAAATCATTTGAACTAACGTTCTTAAAACGTCTAAGTTCTCGAGGAATCTGAAAGATCTTAGGTTTCAAGTCTATGTTCTTAACGAACCGAGAAAATCCCTAGAATCATTCTAGATTCTCGTGCCATCATACTTTCAAATAAAAGAAATCATTGCGCAAACAATTTCACGTAATTCACATAGCAGAAAACAAGTATGATTCTTATACTTTCACAATTTCACTCTTTGGCACATTGTCATTCTTAACTTTTTGGAATACGTATTCAAATTTTTTTTTTTTAAAAGAAAACACATTTTTGAAATTCTTTCCTTTCTTTCTTTCTTTCTTTCTTTCTTTCTTTGTTGAGTCGACGTAGCGGGAGGTTGAGTTGTCGTCTACACTCTTAAACTTAGTGTTACGACCCCATCTCACTTGAAAGAAGACTCGACATAGAGTATATGCAAATACTCTATCTTACTACTCGAAGGAAGACTTGTAAACAGAGCAGAAACGATTGCTCTGATACCACTCTGTCACAGCCCCAAATCCCGAGGGACGGCAGAAGCCGGGGTGCGACTGGGGTTGGATTAAGGAAGCGGGGAAAGAAAGGGGATGAATGAATAGACATACATACATAACAACTTATCTTCTATGAACAAGACTCTATTGACGAAAGGAAAGAGTTAATCTCAGGAGATTACTCGACAAAGTACTTCAAAAGCTTCTAAGTTATATTACAGAACTTAGACTACAATGATTATTATACATAACATCAAAAGAGTTTAGAGTCTAACAGCGGATTTGTGAACTATATACAAAAGTCTTCCTTAACTCTATTAACTCTAACTCAACCGTCGCCGCTTCCGTCGCTTCAACTTGCACATTTAGAAAACATATGCAGGGCTAAGTACAATAGTATTTAGTGGGCACGTTGCCGAAAACATAATCATAAGTATAGATAATCAGGCATTTTCATTACAGTAGCACATGGGGTTTTTCTTTTAAAAGGCCCCTGTCTACTAAACATTTTCTTTCCTCATTTTCATAAGATAGCTGATCAGCATTTTTCATAGATGTTACGTTCAAATCTTGACCAGTCATAATTCACCGTGGCTGGCTACCCCTCAACAGGATACCACATACACCACAGGCTACAAAGTGCACTAACTTTGGATAGCTAGTCTCAAAGTCCGATCGTTAAGTTAACACCTAATGGTTAACTCATAATTCTGGAAAGCATGATGGCTAACTCAGAAAAGGTACAAGAGAACTCACATAAAATACAAAACAGTTTATGCCATGATTATCACTTTAAAAACACGATTATCAAAGCGATAAAGAAAAGGTTTTCGAGCATTGCTCATTTTGTTTCATATATAAAAGAAAGCCCACCTTGATAGAATACAAAACTAAGATACGTGCTTCCGTCTTCTGATCTTCCGTCCTATCCTTGGTGTCGACTTCCTCCTTCATCGTGAAAATCATAATTTAAAGCTCGGTCTCAAACGATAAACGAATACGAAAAATCGGATTAAGTTTTAGTCCTTTAGACTTTTTAGGCATTTGCACGCTAAACTAAATTCTTTTAGTTAAAAAGAAACGAGATACGAACACATCTCGTTTGACACTCACTCGATTCTGCACTCGACTCGTAGGTCAGTAGAAAGAAGGTAATTGATAACTTGAAACGATTTAAAAGATCGAAAGAGTTCAAGTTGAGAAGAAATTTAACTTAAGAATCTAGCTTTGAACATTCACTGCACGAGGTCAGTAAGTCCACCCAGAACAGGGGATTTCGAAACAGGGGACAAATCTTATACCAAAAGAAAGGTAAGGGTGTCTAGTTTACTCTCCAATTTGCTGATCTCAATTCCGATAAACGAG
Organism: Schizonepeta tenuifolia; assembly: GCA_029490685.1. Classification (NCBI taxonomy): domain Eukaryota; kingdom Viridiplantae; phylum Streptophyta; class Magnoliopsida; order Lamiales; family Lamiaceae; genus Schizonepeta; species Schizonepeta tenuifolia. The sequence continues at coordinate 80,039,655 of CM055957.1, read as the reverse complement.
CTAAAAGATATGGCAGTTTCCGTGAAGGGTCGCCAAAACTGCCGAGTGAAACCCTATGCTCGATAAAATCGACGCACGGTTTCTAGGTTCGTTTAAAGCTTAAACACTTTTATTTTCATGCAAAAACTGACCCAAGGCAATCACCACGTATCATCATACGTGATGAGCTCCTTTTCATTTATCGATCATAAGCATGACGATTAAAACTCGTCTTTCAAACTAAACAATTACTAAACCAAAAATAAATCCTAACTTCTCGTTTCTACTTCTCGCTTATAACTATAACTCATCTTTTCATAACTCGGACAAACATGTCGTCAACTACAAAGTTGTTCCTCAAACAACAACAATCATTTTTATCTAATTACTTTTCTTACTCGACTTTTCTTTCGTTACTTAATTCCGTCGCTTCGTCTCTTACCAAATTTCAAACGTTATTAGAATTCAATCAAATTCTACAATCTTATTCATCATCTATCAAGAATCATAATTACATAAATCATAACCTCAAATTATTATCTAATCTCGATTTATCGTCCGTCGTCCGTCTCTTACGATAAATTTTACGTTCTCCATTTTCGTTCAAATTTTACGACAACGATTATCATCTAACGAGCATTACTAACATGCAAATCATAATATCAAAACGTTAACGAGCTCTAACTTATCGACACGTCTTCGTCTCTTACATTTTTCATTTTATTTTTAGAAAAATCTCAATTAAATATATAATCATCCTGCGTATATCTCATTTCCATTAAACAATCGAGCATATCATAACATTTACTATCCTAAATCGAGCCTTCTTCGTCTCTTAGGTTTCAAATTTTATTTTTAGAAAAATCTAAAACAATTCATAGAGTTAATTAACATCATGAGGAACACTAATCTATCAATCATCGACAAAGAAATCGAGCTACGATCAAACCCCCAAAATTCCTTAAAAATTCGGTAATAACCTAAAGAAAAGGGAGGTGATTTTCATCACGATTCGATCTGTAGAACTCGATTCTAAACATCCTAGAACATGATTCGATCAAGGGACAACATGATATCCTACTCCTTAAATTTTCGAAAAAAATAACAAATGGGGGAAACAAGTTTTGTTCGGTTCAAATGATAGACGGAGCTCTTACCTTTCGTATTATGAACTCGGATATGGATTTGATCGGTAGATGGAAGAGTTGAATGCTTGAGAAAAGCTTGAAGTTGAAGCTCCAATGGAGGAGAAATGAAGAAAAAATGAGAGAGAGAGAGATGGAGCAAGGGTGGCGGTCATGGAGATATAAGGTGGGAAGGTGATGACTCAACATGGTGACTCATAAAGTAAGGAGAAAATATCCTACAAGTATAATGTCTCGTTAGGACATGTTTGGCGAGGAATTATTTGACGATAAAATCTCGTTTCCGGCTCTTAAACGTTGATTTAAAAGTCGAGAAATATTTTCCTAGATAGTTACGGAATTGACGAAATCTAATTCGTCCGTTAGATAATTTACGTACTCGGAAAACCTGATTCGTTTTTCAAAATCCGAGAAAAAGTCGGGACGTCACAGTCCAAAATTTTGTCCGGAAAATCATAAAATCTAATTTTCTCGGGTGAACTCGTCTCGAAAAAAAAGTGAATGTAAATTCTGACGGAATTTGATTCTGAGTTTTCGGACGAAAAACTTACCGGACGCGAAAACTCTGATACAGTAGTCGTTCGTCCGATTTCTGGAAATTATTTTCGGAAACGGATTTCACCGCAAATCTTAGAATTTAATTTCATGGTCTTAGGCGTGCAAAGCCATAATTATTATTAACTTTAATTTTTAAAGACTGTAGAATTTTTCTGGGGTATTACAATCGCTCATTTGATTTGATATATAGAAAAGCCCACATTATTTTGATAGATAGAAAAACCCACATTATTTTGATAGATAGAAAAGCCCACCTTAACCGTTTACAGAACAAACTTTAACCTTCTGTCTTTCGTCCTGTCTTCAACTCCGACTTTCTCCTTTTATCACAAATATTCAAACTTTAATATTCGATTGAGATGATTAAAGAAAAAGCAATTCGGATTCGGTTAAGTCTTTTAGGCATTTGCACTTTAACTAATCTCTTTTGATTTTAAAAGAAACGAGATTTCGAACACATCTCGTTTAGAACTAACTTGATTCCTTACTCGACATTTAGATTAGTTAAAGACAGAAGTCGATAACCCTTAATGACTTAAAAGTTCTTAAAGAATTAAGTTGAAAAGAATTCAACTTAATAAAATGAGTTTCAGAAATTTTCTGCATAAGGCAGTAAGTCTGGAGCTTCTACAGAACAGAATACTTCGAAACAAGGGATGTGCTTGGTACCAAAAGAAAGACACGGATGTCTAGTTTACTTCCCAATTCACGAATCTCGATTTCGTTAAACGAGCTAAGAGTTATGACCGTTTCCGTGAAGGGTCGCAAAACTGCTGAGAAACCCTAAACGTTTTAAAACTCGACGCACCATTCCCTAGGTTCGATCGATGCTATACAACCTTTATGGCACGAAATTTCTATCAACTTAACAGTCAAACACACAATCATTTAACGTGCTCACTTTCACGTTCCTCGATTAAAAATACGACGAGCACTTCTCGTCTTTTCAACTAATTAATTTCACTTAGCAATTTCATTTCAAATTCAATTCAATTTTAATTCTCGATTTCTATTTCATAACTTATATAAAATTATCATCAACTACACTCATGCTTATTAATCATCAATGAACTCAAATTAATCAACACATACTCATAATTATCAAACACGTCGTTTTTATCGAGCAACGAACATCGTTATCGATTTTCTTAAACATTTTTATAAAATCTAAGAAATTCAAACTAAGTACATGTAATCATGCATATCATCAATACATCAACCATATCATCAATCGGAAACATACAAACCCTTGTTTTCTCGTTTCTTTGTTTCTACACTTACTTACTTTCTTCGATTCTTGAAGTTCTACTAATCCGATTCAAACCAAATTAGTTTCTATTATCTTTTTACTCAATAATGATCATCTTAACACATTAACATCATTGAAACTAGTACTTAACCAATTCATGTCATTTTTATCGGTTTATGAACTCGATTATTCATAGTTGTTAACTAATTCTCAATTAATTCTACAACCAACCTAGCATACCAACAATCACTAATATTCGATTAGTTTTCTCGTTCGATTTTCCTATCGATGATTATGCTCGACTCTTCATCTCTTACGAAAAGTTCGACATTCTTAGAATCCATTCAAACTTTCCAATTATCATCATTAACTACATAGATTAACTAATATGCAAACCATAAGTCCATATCAACATCAAAACTAATTCTATCGACGATTCTTCGTCTCCAACGATTTCGTTTTTATATTTAGAAAAATCTAATTTAAATATATGTTGAACCTCATGCTTCCTACATCATATATATCAAATCACATCATAAAAAAACATAAGATTTACTTAATCAAAATCATGCTTCTTCATCTCTTCCAAACTTATTTTTATTTTTAGAAAATTCCCAAACAATTCACACACCAACGTACTAATATATAGAAACATATTCCACAAATCATACCTTTAAATTTAAGCTAAATCTTCACCAATTAATTCATGCATGTTTCGAAAATTACACAATTTCTTCCTACATGATTTATTCTTGATTTTAACCATAGAAACTTAATTCTAAGCATTAATAATCATGAAATGATCTTAGAACATCAATCCTACTTCTCTTACCTATTTCAAAAATTTCAAGAATTTAAGGAAATGGATTTTTGTTCGGATAGAATTAAAGAGGAAGCTCTCACCTTATCAACTACGAACTTGGAATTGAAATCGATCGAGAGATGAACACGTTATGAAGCTTGAAAGCTTGAAGAACCTTGAAGAACTCTTTCAATGGTGAGAGAGAGATATGTGGAGGTTTTTGGGGAGAGAAAGAAATGAGAGAAAAAGATGACCAAGGGTGCTATTTATAGAATAGGAGGTTTAACTTGGAAAATATCTAGATATTAACTATAAATCTAATTTCTTTTCGGATCTAATACTGTAACTAAAAACGAACAATTACTTTATTAGACGGATACATTATTGACAAAAATTGATACAACCATTAGTTCCGAAATATTTTACTTAGTCGGAAAGGACGATTCGTTTCCCGAAAATTTTCAAAAGTCGAGACGTGACAGTCCAAATTTCGCCCGGAAAAATAAATAAAACTGACTTTTACCAGTAGACTCGTATCGCAAAATAAGTGAATGTAAAGTCAGCCGGTTTTTCAATCTGAGTTTTCGAACGAAAATTCTATCGGACGTGAAAACCCTAATACAGTAGTCGGTTGAATGACTTCTGGAATTTATTTTCAGAAACGGGTTTCACCGTTATTCTTATAACTGAATTTCTTTAACTTAGAAGTGCAAAGCCTTAATTAAAACGAAAATTTTTATTTTCGCGACGGAAGAAAATATTTGGGATATTACATACATGCAGGGCTAAGTATAAACATACTTAGTGGGCACATTGCCGAAATCATATCATAAGAGTATAGATTAATCAGGCATCTCAAAAAGTAACGCATCGGGGTTTTTCATCAAAGGCCTGTGCTTACTAAGCATTTTGTTTTCTCATAAATCACTCGCGCGAGCATTTTACTGTCGTTATGTTCAACTTGCCCAATTCTGTTTCAACGTCGGGGAAAAGTTAACTTCTTCCGCGCACGTTCTATTCACCACGGCTGGCTACCCCTCAACAGAGTACTACACACACCGGCTACCGTGTACACTAATTCTGGAAAAGCAGTCGGCTAACTCAGAGTCCGATCGATTTAGTTAGCAGTCGGCTAACTCAGAAAGGCACCAAAGAACTCACATAAAACAAATCCTTTTATTCACTGATAATCAATTTGAAAACACACTTATCAAAGCAGTAAGTAAACATTTTCGAGCATCGCTCATTTTGTTTGATATATAGAAAAAGCCCACCTCAACCGTTTACAGAACAAACTTTAACCTTCTGTCTTCCGTCCTGTCTTCAACTCCGACTTCTTTCTTTTATCGCAAATATTCAAACTTTAGTAATCGATCAAGATGATTAAAGAAAAAAGAAAAACGAATTCGGTTAAGTCTTTTTAGGCATTTGCACTTTAACTAATCTCTTTTGATTAACGAAGAAACGAGACTCGAAAATATCTCGTTTAGAACTAACTCGGTTCCTTTCTCGACATTTAGATTAGCTAGTAACGGAAGTCGATAACTCTTAACGACTTAAAAGTTCTTAAAGAATCAAGTTGAAAAGAATTCAACTTAAGAAAAAGAGTTTAGAAATTTTCTGCACAAGACAGTAAGTCTGGAGCCTCTGCAGAACAGAATACTTCGAAACAGAGAATGTGCCTTATGTCAAAAGAAAGACACGGATGTCTAGTTTGCTGTTCAATTTATGGATCTCGATTTTGTTAAACGAGCTAAAAGTTATGGCCGTTTCCGTAAAGGGTCGCAAAACTGCCGAGAAACCCTAATCGCTCGTAAAACTCGACGCACGATTCCCTAGGTTCGATCAATGCTATACAACCTTTATGTGCATAAAATTTCTATCATATAACAGTCAAGTCTCGTACTTATCTAACGTGAATACTTTCTCGTTCCTCGATTAACACTACGACGATTACTTCTCTTCTTTTCAACCAATCATTTATACTTAGGATTTCCATTTCAATTTCAATTCAATTTTAATATTCAACTTCTATTTTCTAATTTCATAACCTATATGAAATCTTCATCAACTTCATTCCTACTTATTAATCAACTACAAACTCAAATCAATCAACATATAAAGTCTCGATTCCTTATTTCTTCTTTTACGTACTTACTTACTTTCTTTGTTTCTTGAAGTTTTACTAATTCAATTCAAAGCAAATTAGTTTCTATCATCTTCTTACTTAGTAATGAACATCTTAATGCATTAACATCAATATAAACCATTACTTAACTAATCCACGTCATTTATATCGGTCTAAGAACTCGATTTTCCAAAGTTGTTAGTTAATTCTCAATTAATTCAACAATTTTCCAAAGTTGTTAGTTAATTCTCAATTAATTCAACAACTACCCTAACATATCAACAATTACTAATATTCGATTAGTTTTCTCGTTCGATTTTCCTATCGACGATTACGCTCGACTCTTCGTCTCTTACGAAAAGTTCGACTTTCTTAGATTTCGTTCAAACTTTCCAATTATCGTCATTAACCACATAGATTAACTAATATGCAAACCATAAACTTATATCATTATCGAAACTAATTCTATCGACGATTCTTCGTCTCCAACGATTTCGTTTTTATTTTTAGAAAAATCTAAATTAAATCTATGTTGAACTACATGCTTCCTACATCATAAATATCAAATCATATCATCAAAATCATAGCCTTTTCTCATTCAAATACCTACTTCTTCCTCTCTTACAACTTTGCTTTTATTCTTAGAAAATTCCCAATTAATTCACATGTTCATTATTCATCCTATGCAAACATATTCTACCAATCTTACATCTAATATTCAAGTTCAAACCTCTCTTACTTATCTTCAAAATTTTCGAAAATTACCCTATAATTTCTAACATGATTTCTACTTGATTTCTATCCATAGAAATTTAATCATAAGCATAAATAATCAAGAAATAAACTTAAAACATCTTCCTACATCTTCATTAAATTTCACTCATGACAAAAGAATAAGGGGGGATGATTTTCACTTGATTCTAACCATGGAAATCTATTCCTAAGCATACATAATCAAGTCTTAAACTTAGAACATCATCTTCTTCCTCTCTTAAAATTTTTGAAATTTTCAATATTAAGGGAATGAGATTTTGTTCGGATAGAAGTGAAGAGGAGGCTCTCACCTTTCCAAATATGAACTCGGATTTGAAATCGATCGGTAGATGATTAAGTTATGGAAGCTTGAATCCTTGAAGAACTTGATGAACACACTTGAAGATTTGAAGAAATGAAGAACAAGAGAGAGAAGAGAGAGAAAGAGGGGGGGGGGTCGGTTTTGGTGGGTGAGTAAGAGAGAGTGTGATGACTAAATGGGGTGATATTTAGTTAATAATGTAGAAGGATGACTAGGGGGATGTAGGTGGCGGTTTAAGAGGTGGAATTAATTCAAAAATATCTCGATTACGGGTCTAAAATGGCGTATTGAAATCGATAAATTATTTTCTTAGACGGTTACGTTTCCGGCGAAAACTAATTCGACCAATAGATTAGAAATAATTTACTTAGTCGGAAAGCATAATTCGATTTTTGAAATCCAAAGAAAAGTTGAGACATGACAGTCCAAATTTTGCCCGGAAAAATAATTAAAACTGACTTTTACCAAAAGACTCGTATCACAAAATAAGTGAATGTAAAGTCACACGGTTTTTCGATCTGAGTTCTCGAACAAAAATTTTATCGAACGCGAAAATCCTAATACAGTAGTCGGTCGAATGACTTCTAGATTTTATTTTTAGAAACGGATTTCACCGTTAGTCTTAAAACTGAAATTCCTTAACTTAGGCGTGCAAAGCCTTAATTAATTATCAAATTTTTATTTTAGTGACGGAAGAAATATCCAGGATATTACATGCGACACATCGTGCAACGTTTCAAAGTTCATTAGAACCGTTGTATCTTGGGGGCAATTGCTATAGACCGCGTACACGAGAGCGGAGCAATATTGTCTTACGGAGATAGAGTCTAACTCTAGCCTCGGTTCATTTCCTTTTTGTCTTTCATTTTTCGTACACATATCACACACGCTTATATATTTTTCCAACAATCGTAAGACAATATTCTGTGTGTGTTGTTCGGAAAATGCTAACCCATCGGAAGACGTTTGGAGTTCCAGTTTTTATGTTTGATGGATACTTCTTCAAGGAATGGAAGAAGGAGATGATGGCGTTTCTGGTTGCCAATAATTTGGCGATCTTCCTGTTCCAATCCACTCCAACAATGTACGAAGATGCATCGGAGGAAATAAGGAGGAAGCAAACTCACGCATGGATCGACAGTGACTACACATGTCGGTACATTATCCTTGACTGTCTTACTCCTTCTATTTATGCTTTGGTCTCTCATTTTCAAAATGCTCGAGACATTTGGAATGCTTTGGAAGATATGTATACTTCCAAGCATTTCAATCCAAAGAGAAGAAGAGTTATCATAGGCCAAAGTTACGAAGGGTTCGATATGAGCGAGGAGCCTAAAACGCTCACGATAGCTCTGTCGAGGCCAGATGCTCCATTTTGGAGAGAAACAGTCTATGAAGAAATGAGGCACATCATTCACTACATGGATGCAATTGTGAAAAATTGCACATGGGAGTCTTCATTTGACTCAGATCAATCATTTCCTTTGGGATATGAGTGGTGCTTCACAAGGAAGTACAATGCCGATGGTTCGATTCGCAAGTACAAAGCGCGTTTACTTGCAAACTGCTTCAGGCTTAAGGATGATCTTTATGATTAGTCTGTGTAGACGAAGAAGGCCTATATGAGGCTTCTTTGGTGTGTACATATTGTATATATATAATGGAAGGCTTATGTATAGATAAAGCCTTCAAATGAATGCTAAGCATATATATAGATTGTGTATATATGATGTAGTGTGACATGTACTTGTGAATAAATAAAGTTTACATGTTCTTATAGCTTTGCTTGTTGTTGATAAATGCAACAACTTGATTCAAGTCTACTTCTTAGTAGGAAAAATCGAGATAAAAATATAAGAACAATGTAAAAATTTCTACAAGTATACAAACTAATGTTTTGCTAAAACATTAAAGTTTAGACTAGTAAAAAAAAAGTCTACTTGGAATATAGAATTTCGGAGAAATTTTATAAAGTTAACTTGGTCTTTGTAAAAGAAGGAAATTCTATCTCGTATAAAACATTATGAGATGTTTTATAATCCTTGTCTTAAAGTAATCACTGTTTGAAGATATAAATTAAAAAAAAAAATATGTCTTCAAATGTGGGGGAGATGATTACTTATGAAGAAAGATGAGTCTCTAATGTAAGTCACTAATGTAAGTTCATAAAAGATAAACTGAAACATTAGAAAGATGACTACGTTGAGTATCAAAAATGATACTAAGTACACTTTTCACAATGATACGTGTGAAATATGAGGGTATCAAAAGTGATACAAACTCATGAAGTAAAGAATACTTTACTTCAAGAAATACTAAGATGAATTCTAGTAGACATGAAAAATTTTATTAGATGAAAGTCTTGACTAGATGGTCAAACTAGAACGATAAGTATGATATCGTCTAGCAATGTCTAATAAACTTGTTCGTTGAAAAATGTTACTAAGATGAGACATGTCATTTAGTAAATGTAATCTTCGAAAAGTGTTATTATGACAAGTCTAGTATGATTATTATTCAAGGAAGATAAAACGTCGTAAAATGCTAAAAATGGAAAGTCATAGAAGCATTATACGAATTAACATAGTATTTGTAATACTTGTCATTGAATAAACAATTGATCACTAGTAGTGATGTACATTGAATTTGCCAAAGTCAAAACTCATTAAGAAGGGCCGTTCATGTGAAGTGATCAATTGTCCAGTAAGGGGAATGTGATGAAATCCACAAATAAAGAATGTTCATAGTGGTAACTCAACCATGATGACTGGAGATCCCAAGAACTTGGTTCAATGAGACAACTAAGCTATGAATGTTCAGTTGTGCACTTGGAATTACAACTTAATATCCATTCTCGAAACTGTCCAAGTGCAAAACATGCTGAATGTGGTAAAGGGTAAGCTCTATAAGCTTTTAATGATTCTTAAGGTCTTGAAAGAAAGACAAAGTATGGCATGATACTTAATAGGAGATCACCTATATAAGTGAGAAGTGTGGCCACTTCAAAATATAACACTTATGAATCCGAGATATGGTCCAAGGCCGAAATGGACACAACGTGAGAACAAAAGATATTAGATCTATTATTGTGTGTATGCTATTGTCTTGGTTTACACAAAAGCTGACCGATTCAAGACATCGCATTCACCGAGCAGCAAGTAAATTCGATAGCTTTACACTAAGGAAGGTTCAAAGCCAAAAACTACCTATCCTGATGCAATAATAGATCGTCGGGACGTAGTATTCATGCATTTGCAAGCATATGCATTAATTGTCATTCATGTGGGGGATTGTTGGAATTTTGGTACCTTATAGTATTAAATCCATAAGAAGTATGTGGAAACTAATGGTAGAAACGAAATCTACGTTTCGAGCACTATGATTTAATGTATTTATTTGTTCAATTCCATTAAGGAATGAATGAGCAATTAATACATAAACATGGCTACTTGAAACTAGAATTGTGTGTATTCTATCTTGTTTGTCCCACATCGAAAATTCAAGGATGTTTTGTGCTATATATAAGGAACAACACTACAAGGTAGTATATCCAAGTGTTCTACCTATGGTGCACCTTAGTGGCTCAAGTGTTAGCACCTTTTGTGCTTGACCATGATTCCTACGAGGCACCGTCCGAGTCCGACGCCGACGGCGACGTCGACGAGCACGTGCACGTCGCACTTGTCACAATGGACGCTTTGAGGCGCACTTTGAACTTTGAATCCATCCGACACGTGGCGGCACCAGGAGAAACGCCCTTTCATCCGTGACACTTGGCGTCCTACGATTGATTGACGCCTCCAACCGCACCGTAGGCACCCGTTCGGAACGGGCACTTCACGCCTATATAAGGCCCACAGAATTTGACATTGAAGGACACGAAATACACCATTCGAACTCACAACAACGAGTTTGCATACATACATCTCATAGATAGTAGAGTCTAGAATCGAATACTCGTCCCGAGTAGCGAGTTGTTCGCGGGAACTGCGACACGTCGTGCAACGTCTCAAAGTTCATCAGAACCGTTGTATCTTGGAGGCAATTGTTGTAGACCACGTGCAGGAGAGCGGAGCAATATTGTCTTACGGAGATAGAGTCTAACTCTAGCCTCGGTTTGTCACAGCCCCAAATCCCAAAGGAAGGTAAAGCCGGGGTGCGACTAGGGATTGGATTAAAGAAGCGGGGAAGAAGGGGGAATAAATAAATAAACAGATATTTAAACAGAAATAATTTCTATGAACCTGACATCATTATATAAAAAGGAGTCGACCTTGAAAGATCGCTCGACAAGTTGTTCTCAAAATAAACTAAGTTCAAAGTATGAAACATAGACCGATAGGTTTATACATCAACACAAAAATAGTTTAGCAGCGGAAAACGTAGAACTCGACACACTGTTCTTCTTCCTATTTACGACTCTACTCAACCTCCGCCGCTCCCGTCACTCAACCTGCACATTTATAAAATATATGCATGGCTAAGTATAAATATACTTAGTGGGCACAGTGCTGAAAACATATCATAAGTACAGATTAATCAGGCATCTTATTACGCAGCGCATCGGGGTTTTTCATCAAATGCCCGCGCCTACTAAATATTTTCTTTTCTCTTTTCACAATATAGCTTGGCCAAGCCTTTACAGATGTTACGTTCAACTTGCCCAACTTCTGTTTCAACGCCGGGAAAGAGTTAACTTCTTCCGTGCACGTTCTATTCACCGTGGCTGGCTACCCCTCAATAGAGTACCACACACAACGGCTACCGTGTACACTAAACCCTGAAAAACCCTTCCGGTTAACTCAGCGGTCTGATCGATTAGTTAGACCCCTTTTGGCTAACTCAGAAAGGCACAAGAGAACTCACATAAAACAAAGTATTTCATGCCATGATAATCACTTTAAAACACAGTTATAAAGCGATAAGTAAACATTTTCGAGCATCGCTCATTTGATTTGATATATAGAAAAGCCCACCTTAGGCGATTACAGAACTAAACACGAGCTTCCGTCTTTGATCTTCCGTCCTATCTTTAACCTCGACCTCCTCCTTTTATCGCAAATAATCACACTTTAGTAAATAGTTGCAACGATAAAAGAAAAGAAAAAGAATTCGGTCAAGACTTTTAGGCATTTGCACTTTAACTAAGCTCTTTTGATTAACAAAGAAACGAGACTCGAACATATCTCGTTTAGAACTAATTCGGTTCCTTTACTCGACACTTAGGTCAGTTAATAACGGAAGTCGATAACTCATAACGACTTAGAAGTTCTCAAAGAACGAAGTTAAAAAAGAATTCAACTTGAGAAAACGAGTTTCCGAAAGTTTCTGCACAAGGCAGTAACTCTGGAGCATCTACAGAACAGAATTCTGCGAAACAGGGGATGTTCTTGGTACCAAAAGAAAGCTACGGATGTCTAGTTTACTGTCCAATTTACGGATCTTGATTTTATTAAGCGAGTAGAGAGTTATGACAGTTTTCGTAAAGGGTCGCAAAACAGTCCGGATTAACCCTAATGCTCGATAAAACTCGAGCACAATTCCCTAGGTTCGACCAATGCTATACAACCTTTAAGCTCACGAAATTACTATCATTTTACAGTTAAGACACACGTTCATTTATCGTGAATACTTCCTCCTTCCTCGATTAATAATACGACGAGCACTTTCTCGTCTTTTTCAACTAACCATTTACTAAACCATTTTCATTTCAAATCCAACTTTAATCTTCTAACTTCTATATTCATAATCTATATGAAATTATTATCAACTACATTCTTGTTCATTAATCGACAACAAACACTAATATCCGATTAGTTTCCTCGTTCGACTTTCTTATCAACGATTAAGCTCGACTACTCGTCTCTTACCAAATATTCGATATTCTTAGAATTCGTTCAAACTTTCCAATTATGTTTATTACTACTAATATTAACTAGTATGAAAACCATAAACTTATATTATAATCGAATCTTAACTTATCGATGATTCTTCGTCTCTTACGATTTCATTTTTATTTTTAGAAAAATCTAATTAAATTATATGTTGAACCTTATGCTTACTACACCTCATATATCATATTATTTCCTCAATATCACAAGATTTAGTTAATCATAACCCTACTTCTTTGTCTCTTACCATTTTGTTTTTATTTTTAGAAAATTCCCAATTAATTCACACAACAATCTACTAACACATAGAGTGTTAAACTACAAACCAATCATCTAAAATCCAACTTAAACTTCACCTATAATTTTTTTCATAATTTTCGGTTATTGCTCAAAAATAAGGAGGATGATTTCCACTTGATTTCTATCCATAGAAATCTAATCATAAGCATACATAACATGAAATAAACTTAGAACATCATTCCTAAATTCCTCCAAATTTTCGGTCATGACATAAATTAAAGGAATTGAATTTTGCTTGGATGGAAATGAAGAGGAAGGTCTCACCTTAACAAATATGTAATCGGATTTAAGATTGATCGGAAGATGATTGAGTTATGGAACTTGAATGTTTGAAGAACTTGAGGAAGAACACATCAATGGTGAAGAACAAGAGAGAGTAGAGAGAGAGGGAGAGAGGGGCGGCAATGAGGGAGAGATAAGGGAGAATTGTGGTGAGGTGTTATGTGATTATCTAATGAAGTAGAAAAAAATCTAACAAGGATGACTCATAGGGGGTGAATGGCGGTTTAGGGTAGGATTTTTAGTCAAAAATATCTCGTTTACGGGTCTAACACTGCGTATATAAATCGAAAAATTAATTTCCTAAACGGTTACGTTTTTGACGAAATATAATTCGACCATTAGTTTGGAAATAATTTACTTAGTCGGAAAGCATAATTCGATTTCCGAAATTCAAAGAAAAGTCGGGACATGACAGTCCAAATTTCGGCCGAAAAAATAATAAAACTGACTTTCTCCAGTAGACTCGTATCGCAGAAAAAGTGAATGTAAAGTCAGACGGCTTTTCGATCTGAGTTTTCGAACGAAAATTCTAGCGGACGCGAAAACCCTAATACAATAGTCAGTTGAACGACTTCTAGAATTTATTTTCAGAAACGGATTTCACTGTTAGTCTTAGAATTGAATTTCCTTAACTTAGGCGTGCAAAACCTTAATAAATTAAAAACTTTTTATTTTAGCGACGGAAGAAAATATTTGGGGTATTACACGGTTCATTTCCTTTTTGTCTTTCATTTTTCATACACATATCACACACGCTTATATATTTTTCCAACAATCGTAAGACAATATTCTGTGTTTGTTGTTCGGAAAATGCTAACCCGTCAGAAGACATTTGGAGTTCCGGTTTTTATGTTTGATTGACACTTCTTCAAGGAATGGAAGAAGGAGATGATGGCATTTCTGGTTGCCAATAATTTGGCGATCTTCCTGTTCCAATCCACTCCAACGATGGACGAAGATGCATCGAAGGAAACAAGGAGGAAGCAAACTCACGCATGGATCAACAGTGACTACACATGTCGGTACATTATCCTTGACTATCTTACTCCTTTTATTTATGCTTTGGTCTCTCATTTTCAAAATGCTCGAGACATTTGGAATGCTTTGGAAGATATGTATACTGTTAGGAAATTTATTAGTATAAGTTTTGATGAATTCCAAAACCGACTGACCCCAACCGAGTAGATGTTGCCAGAACCTAATGTTAGAATTTAGGCTCGCTGTTTGAGCAAAGTTAAGATTTTATCTTTACAGGTCTCCAGCTGAAGATGGCAACAAGGCGTCACTCAGACAGAACATCAGTTGTGAAGAAAGACAACTGAGAGTTCAGTTGTTCAGATGCAAACAAGGGGAAGTCTTCAGAACATCAGTTGAGAAGGAAACCAACTGAGCGTTCATCAGATGAGAAACAGTTGAAAGGAAGAAAACATCAGATGAAAAGGAAATCATCTGAGGGTTCAAACACAACTGAGTAAATACAAGGAAGACAACTGAGTGTTCAGTTTCAGAACCTCAGTTATAGAATCCGAACAAGGAGTTCAACTGTTTGAAGTTCAAAGTCAGCTAAGAGCTCGACAGATCGGAACATCAACTGAAGATCCCTCAGATGAAGGCCAAGACTTTCAACCGACAAACCGAAGTTGACTGTCAAAGATTTGAATTTCAAAAGGAAGTCACATGAGGGTTTGACCGTTCAGTCATTACCCCATCTGGCCCAACACAAGGCTGTCTCAGATGGAAAGCAGAAGAGCACAGATGCCATATCGGGAAAGTCTGCAGAGATAAGAGACAAGCCATCGTTTTCAACCGATCAGAGATCAACTGCTCCTCCAACGGCTAGTTGATTCTCTCCGCCTATAAATAGAGGCATTCTCTCATTCGAGAAAACATACAGAAGAGATAGACGACGAAAATTCAAGAGCTTTCTCGAGAGAAATCAAAGCAAAAAGCAAATCTGCAAAATCATCATCTAAGAGCATCAGCAGCTGAGAGTTCCAATTTGAGAGAACATTAGTAGCTGAGGGTTCCTAGAGATCGAAACTGTTTTTGATCTTAGGTTGAGTGTTTATTCGTTCAAGCCTTAGATCCAGCTCTCATTCGTGATCGAGCTGTAGTTGGAAATCCTACCCATTCTCACACCCTAAAAAGTGTGTTAGGACATTACTCTTCCTGTAATTGAGTAGTCAGGTCGTCAAGTACCCGCAAACTTGACTTAGGCTGTTTAGTGCCCGGAAACTAAACTGTAACGGTTGCTCAGCCCGCGTAAGCTGAGTGGAACTGTCCAGAAGAACTTGGACTGAGGTGTGTGGACTCACATCTCCCCGTGGACGTAGGAGTTCTCTCCGAACCACGTAAATCTTGTGTGTCGTGTTTATTTGTGTTCAGTCTTTATTTGCATATCTCAACTGACAAACTAACCACATACAATCTGCATACTTTCACACCAACAGTTTTGGTTTTGACCAACCGTGCATAAAAGCGTGAGTTTAATTTTACGAGTACATTTTCCACCACATTCCGCACAGCACCACTCTTCCAGCTGAGGTTGCTTACTCAGCTGTGAGATCCCAACTGAGTCCTTTTACTCAGTTGAAGTTGATTTCAAGTGTTAAGTTTTTTCAAAAGTTGAAAAATCCTAACTGGTGTATTCCTCCCCCCCCATACACCAGTAACTCGTATCGGGACCATCAAGTGGTATCAGAGCAGTGGTTCAAAAGACTGCTGACTCTGTTTCACGAGGTGTGAATTCGAGAATTTTATTTCAGTGGTCAACTGAACAGATCTTTTCACGCTAGTGCATACTTGCTCGTTTTTTTTCCTGTTTTTGTTTGTGCAGATGGACGTCAAGGACAAGATCGTAGTCATGTTCTCTGTTGTCAACTATACTTCATGGAGAACTCAAATGAAGAAGATACTTTTGTCAAAGCATCATAGGATGCAACAAGTTCTCACATCTGGACCAATCGTCATACGAGACAGAATACTCCGCACTCCCACAAATCCCAACGATGGAGATGCAGTGGTGGAGTATGTGGAGAAACAGCCAGAAGACTACACTCCGGAGGAGGCCAATGTGAGCCAGCTGGGTATCTGGGCTCAGAGCACAATAATGTCTACGGTTGGACAAGATTATCTGTCCTGGATAGAAGAGTGTGAGACTGCAAAAGAGATGTGGGACATCCTGGCCTCGCTAAGTGAAGGAAGCGACGAGACAAAGGAAAACAAGTTCTCGCATGCATGTCAAGATTTCGACAATTTCAGTCTGCGACCTAATGAGACTATCGATCAGCTAGAGCTCCGGTTTATGGACATCATCAGAAGAATCCAGTCCATCCGGAAAGGAAAATACACTCTAAGAGAAATAAATCTCAAAGTGTTGCAAGCTCTACCGGCCGAGTGGGATACTTTCACAAATATCCACGAGAGCAGAGCTGACCTTGGTGAAATGGGAACTGAAAGATTGTTCTCAATCTTGAAAGGGAATGAGTATAAAGTCAACAGAAGGAGGTCGCAGCCCTCAAGTCAGACAAATAGAATTGAGGATGTCGGCTCAGCATCAAAGTCAGTGGCCCTCCGAGCTGACTACTCAAAGTCGAGATCGTCAAGGCCAACCAGATCGGCTGACATGACTGCAAAGGAGCCGAGCAGAGAGGAACTGCAACAGAACATTGCAGCGTTGTCAAAGAAGTTAGCCGATATGGATACTCGGTTCGGCAAATATAAACGTTTCTATAAATCAAACCGAACTCGAGACAGTTCGAAGCCAATCACCAATGGATGCTTCAAATGTGGCAAGGAAGGACACTTCAAAGCTGACTGCCCAGACCTCTCAAAGAAGGAAAGAGAAGCACTAAGGGCCAAGCAAACTGCAAAGAATAAGGCCATGGTAGCTGAAGAGGCAGCTGACGATATGGACATCTTCACAGACACTGAAGATGAGGATGATCTGACCTCTACCAACAAAGTCATCAGTCCGAATCAATGCCTCATGGCACTTGGAACCGACCAAGATGATATTGAGGTACAATCTAATCCTGCTCGCTTAAAATCTTCCAATTCTTCTAACCTGCAGGAATCTCTGAGCGATGAGTTGGAACCCTCATGGAATAATTTTCAAGAACTCAGTGAGGAACTGCATCAGCAGTCGGTTGAGTTTAAGAGTCTTCAAGCCCAGTTCGCCAAGCTTGAAGATTCCTTAACCGAAAAGGACGATCTGATCAAGAGACAAGCTGAAGAAATTGACCAGCTGAAAAGTCAACTGAGTACAGCCAACCAAACTGAGGCTTCAACCGATGAACAGTTGAAGGAACAGATCAAGGCACAGAACGAACAGTTGAACAAGCAAGAGGCTCAGATCGACCAGCTGATGAAGACATCAGATGCCCAGACCGAGCATATAGCCGGTCTTCTCAAGGATCTTCAAACTGAGAAGGACAACCTGACAAAGCTATATCAGTCATCCGAGATTATCGAGAATCTCATCAGATACAGACGGCAAACGGATGATGTGTCTGGACTCGGATACGACGTGGCAAAGGACACTGGAATTCCACCAGCTACCTTCACCAAGGCTGAGGAAGTCATGGTTGCCAAACCTAACAGTCTGCAACTGAACAAACACCCTCACAACCGACAAAGGCAACTGCGGCTGAGAAAGGCAAAGGAGCTGCAGATGGAGCACCAATGAAATAGTCGGTTAAGTCTACAACCGAGGGGGAATGTTCCAAGACTCAACAGAGAAACCGGAGACGTCGGAGTCACAATCAGAACCGAGCTCAAAATCGACAACATAACCAAGCTCAGAACCGACGTGATAACCGACCAACAAACCAACCACAGCAGAGATGGAACCAACAGAACCGACCGAGCTTCAACCGACATAATCAACAACAGTTCCATCACCACAACAACCAGAGATTCCAACAGAGTCAACCTGTGTGGAACAGTTACAACAGCTATGGTTACTCATGCCACAACATGAATCAACATCCGGGCATGAACAGCTATCGTCAACAGCCAGGGCAATGGAATTAGAATCAGCCAAGAAGATTCCACAATGGCGTCCGACCTCACAGACGAACTCAATAGGATAAGAATCGCCATCAAAACAGGGGGAAAGCCTCACCTCCTAAAGCCCAACATGGGAGAAATCCAACTCCTCCCAAGAAACAGAACACCACTACTAACAACAAGCCTAAGGATAACCGAGGTGTTGTTATAGTTGATGATGAAGGAAAAGTAATTTGGAATGATAAATCCATCCGAGTTTACAGGGAAAAGCGACGCACAGTTCCAGCGGGAACTGGTTCTAACCCTCCAGGACCCAACTGAAATTGGGGACCTAAGCGAGTTTCTCTTTGCAGGTACAGGAGAAATAGCTGAGGAAGAAGAAGGCGTCAACAACAATGTGGGTGATGGATAGTGGATGCTCGAAACACATGACAAATCTGAAGGATTTGCTTGGAAGTTTCGTGGAGAAAGAAGGTCCACCAGTTACTTTTTATGATAACTCAAAAGGTTATACCAGAGGTTACGGTACCCTTGAAACCAATCATGTTTCAATTTCTAATGTCTCTTATGTTGATGGATTGAAGCATAACCTGCTCTCCATCAGCCAATTCTGTGATAATGGTTTCTCTGTCAAGTTTGATGCACAGGGTTGCAGAGTTAAAGATGTCGGATCAAAGCAGGTGATATTGTTGGGAAATCGATCTCCAACAGGGAATGTATACTACGCTGACTGGAACAGCAGCCTCCCTGACACTTGCCTGTTATCAAAGAGCAGTCGGATGTGAGCTGGCTGTGGCACAAAAGGCTCAACCATCTGAATTTCAAGACGATGAACCGACTCGCCAGACAAGAACATGCAAGAGGCATACCTAACCGAGTGTTTTCAACAACATATATCTGCAGTGCATGCCAGCTGGGAAAGCTCGCTAGAACCTCCTTCCGGTTGAAGACAACTCCTTCAACTGACCGAGTGTTACAGCTGATCCACATGGATCTCTTCGGGCCAGTTACACCAAAAAGCATTAATGGAAACGAATATACTTTGGTTGTAACTGATGACTACTCAAGATATACGTGGACCATCTTCATGCGCCACAAAAGTGAGACCCGAGATGAGCTACCCAAGCTGATGGATCGGATATCGAACCAACAAGAGATGAAAATCATATCTATCCGATCAGATCGTGGAACGGAGTTTCTAAATGAAACCATCTTTGAGTATTGCGAAAAGAATGGCATAACCCATCAGACATCAGCCGCACGTACTCCACAACAGAATGGCGTAGCTGAGCGAAGAAATAGAACTCTGAAGGATGCAGCCACATCCATGTTAGCGAGCTCAGCACTGCCTAAGAGATTTTGGGCTGAAGCGATCAACACAGCATGCTACACACAGAATCGATCTCTTCTCACCAAGCGGTTGGGAAAGACGCCCTACGAGCTGTGGAGACGCAGAAAGCCAGATATTTCTTATTTTCGTATTTTTGGATCTAAGTGTTATATTCACAACAATGGGAAGACTCAGTTAAAAAATTTTGATGCCAAAGCTTCGAAGGGCATATTTCTTGGATATGCAGCTCGGATCAAGGCATATAGAGTTTTCAACAACAGCTCTCGTGTTGTGGAAATAACACCTCATGTTAGTTTTGATGAATCTATCTATGAGTGCAGGGAACAGGTAAAGGAACAACACGCGGATCCAGCTGTTCTACCAGTTCTCACCAAATCGCAAGCACTTCGGGAAAAGAACAGAGCTGAACCTCTAATATGGGCAACTGAGGATGAGGATCCATACTCCTCTGAAGATGAATGCAAAGACCTCGGCTCGTCCCAAGGGGGAACTTCAGCTGATGCCCCTCCAACTACATCAGCATCCGATGCCCAACCGAGCTCAGTTCAAACTATAGTAAATGTTGAGGATCCAGACTCAACAGCTGATCAATCACCAGCTCTGAAGACTCCAACTCAGATTTCTGAACAGCCACAGTTGGAAGAAGAAGGAAGACGCAACCGAAGATGGTATGAAGTTCATTCCACTGACGACATCATTGGAGATCCAACCAAGGGTGTACGCACACGGAGCAGAGTTGCAAATCCAGAATCAACCGAGGAAGAATCCAACACTTATGCCCAATATGCTGAGGAATTGGCAGTTCTAGAAGAGTTCGAGCAAGCTGGAGATGTTGCCATGATTTCTTGCTTTGTAGCTGATGTTCCAGAACCGAAGAATGTTGGGGAAGCTCTCAACTGTGTCCACTGGACAACAGCCATGCAAGAAGAATTGAATGAGTTTCTACGCAACTGTGTATGGGAGTTGGTAGAAAGACCAAATGGTGTCAAGGTGATTGGATTAAAGTAGATTTTCAAAAACAAGAGAGACGCCATTGGATTCATTGTGAGGAATAAAGCAAGGTTGGTAGCTCAAGGATACTGCCAACAAGAAGTAATTGACTTTGAAGATTCCTTTGCACCAGTTGCAAGGCTGGAAGCCATCCGGATCTTTCTAGCTTATGCCGCACATCACAAGTTCAAAGTATATCAGATGGATGTGAAGTGTGCATTCCTCAATGGAGATATAAAAGAAGATGTATATGTTGAACAACCTCCTGGTTTTGAGACTGGAGATGGAAGAGTGTACAAGCTGAAGAAAGCTATCTATGGTCTAAAGCAAGCGCCAAGAGCATGGTATGACACTCTTTGTGGATTTCTTCTGGACTCGAGGTTCAAACGAGGTTCAGTTGATAAAACTCTGTTCACCATTAAAGTTGGAGAAGATATACTTGTCGTGAAAATTTATGTCGATGACATCATTTTCGGGTCCAAGTCGGAGGAGCTGTGCAAGAAATTCTCCGATCTTATGAAGGAAAAGTTCGAGATGTCAATGATGGGCGAGATGAATTATTTCCTTGGATTACAAGTGAAGCAGTCACCTAAAGGGATTTTCATCAACCAGTCCAAATATACAAAGGAGCTCATCACCAAGTTCGGATTGCAGACAAGTAAGACAACGAAGATCCCTATGAACACGAACTGAAAGATCGAACCAGGAGCTGAGGGAAAGCTCATTGATGCCAGCCAGTATAGAGGGATCATCGGTTCACTGCTCTATCTAACTGCCAGCCGACCAGACATTTCATACGCAGTTGGAGTGTGTGCTCGTTTTCAAGTCCAACCAAGAGAAGCACACATGTTGGCAGCAAAGAACATCATTAAATATCTGAAGGGAACTGTCAATGTTGGGTTGTGGTACCCAACCAATGACAATATCCAGCTGACTGGATACTCAGATGCCGACCTAGCAGGAGATCGGTTGGACAGGAAGTCTACTTCTGGACACTGTCAGTTCATGGGAAGCAAGCTGGTTTCATGGTTCTTCAAGAAACAAGCGTGTGTTGCTACTTCGACAACCGAGTCAGAGTACATGGCTGCCGGAAGCTGTTGCATGCAAGTATTGTGGCTGAAGCAGCAGCTGAGAGATTATGAAGTCTCAACTGGACAGGTTCCCATTCATTGTGATAGCTCGAGTGCCATAGCTATCTCTCTAAACCCTGTTCACCACTCTCGGACTAAGCATATCGATATTCGTCATCATTTCATCCGAGACCATATTGAGAAGAAGGATGTGTCCATGGAGAATATCCCAACTGAGATTCAGAGAGCTGACATCTTCACCAAACCTCTTCCTGAAGCCCGGTTCAAGATGTTGTGTGATCTTCTAGGACTTTTGGATCCGAGCTAAAAACTCATCCGAGCTCATAAGGATTCATCCGAGCTGACGAATCGGATCTCGAATTAAGGGGGAAGCTCAAATGAAGGGGGAATCTCAGATACGAATTGCCAACTGAAGACATCAAACGTCAGCTGAACAGATGAACTTGAGTCAGCTGATGGTATGCTGCAACAATGGAACAGACGTTAGCTGAACAGATGAACTCAAGTCAGCTGATGGTATGCGGCAACTGAGGAGCACAACTGTGGTATACAGCTGATATCAACATCAGCTGACAGGTATCATTTATGACTGAAGGTGTTATGATAATAAATAAGAATGTTTGAAATAAATTCAAACATTCCTGAACATGTCAGCTAGACTAAACAAGCCATCATATCGCATTTAATATAAAGTCTGGTTGAACATCTATAGCCTTACTTTATAGTGCGACTGGGCTGACACCCTAAACTATTCACCTTCTCACTCGCACGCGTGGTATATCAGTCAATATTAACCAACAGTCGCGTAATCTTAACCGTTAATAGATTCGCGCCATTTAACCCCAGCCGTTGATTTTATCCGAGTCAAAGATTATATAATACGGCAAATCAGGAAGTGATCCTTATCTTCTCTTTTCGTGCATATCTTTACTCTCTATTCATCATCTTCTCAAATCTTGTTTCGCCATTTCCAGTAAAGTCTTTCACTCTTTCTTTGCATATATATCTCATCGAGATGGCGCCCAAGTCAAAAGCTTCTAAGAAGATGGTTTCCTCAGAGCCTGCAACGTTCCAGGAATCGTTCGACATGGTAATGTCAAAGATTCATTTCGAACAGATATTATCCACAGCGGCTCTCTCCTCGCCTGAGCTCGCTCCAATCGCCGTCATCCTCTCCGACCACCATCTGTTTGACTGGGCAACTCTCTCTCCGGCCCTGTTGCTCAGGAAGCAGATCGTACATTTCTACCAGAATCTGCAACGAGTTGCAAATGACGGGCTTGTCACGATCATCCCGTGCAAGCAACGCCACAGAACCTCCCGGACAGTAGAAGACTCCGTTGTGGAGATAAAGGTGTCAAAGGAGCTGGAGAAGTTCATCCCCAGAAACCGTGAAGCCACAGATGTGGTGGGGAACTTTTCTGACAAGGAAGCTGATGCCTTCCTTCAAACCATTCTTCTTGTTCCCGAACCATTGAAGGGGAGCATGCAAAGGACAAAGTTGAAGCCGGAGCACCGACTTCTTTTCGATGTAATTTCCAAATGCATCTTCGCATATGGTGGAGCCTTCGGGGACATAAGTCGTCCTAAGCTCAAGCAGCAGAAGGCCCTGGAAGAGATGCACCAGGTCGACTGGTTGGGATTTATAGAGAGCCAGCTGCTGATGGAGAAACAGAAAATCTCCGAGATAACAGCTGAGTCTGGACAACTGTTATTGAGTGTCAAGGGGACACTCAACTTCGGGACAAAGATATCAGCCCTCATCCTCCAAGCGACACAGGGTCTGCCGCTAACATGGGAAGGAAGTGAGGACACTCCAGTCAGCAAGCTGTCGTTGTTCCCCTCAGCCAAGAAGGCCAGGGATGTTGTAGAAGCTGTCTACACCCCCAAGGGTCTCCCACGACCTCGTAGCCGAGCTCACGGCCGAGCTCGATGCAGAACTTGACGGGATATCTGTTGAAGACTGCATTGAAGCTGCCAAAGCTATGGGGGAGTCAAAGGAGAAGTACTTGAATCCCTCTTGGATCAAGAAGTTCGCTGCCGATCAGGCCAAAAAGGTGGCCAAGTTCGAGAAAGAACTGGCCAAGGTGGAAAAGAGAGTCGACAGGAATAAAGCCAGCCGGAGTGTGCGAAGAATCAACAAGCACCAGATGAAGGCTGAGGCTAGGAAGTCGACGCACCAACTGCAGAAGGACGCTCCGCTCCCGTCTCGATACCCACATGTTGACAAATGGATGAATGCGGAGTGGAACGATGACTGGGAACAGTTCAAGCATGAGTTCGTCAATGACTTCTATTACAGGAAAGTCTACTCGACTGAAGACCCAAGCCTAGCCTTTAAGGAAGCCCTGTGGAAACTCAGATCTGGAGACCCTGGAATGTTCAGTCAGTTCAAGCGAGCTATGCTGAATGCTCAGCTTGATCCCAACTCTGTTCCAGTTCCGAAGATGTGCAGGTACCGCCCTCCGATGATCAAAGGGACGAGCACGCCAAATAGAAATGCGATCTTGGCTGAGGCGAGGCAAGTCTGCAAGGAACACGGCGTCAACACTGGGATCGAGTCGGAAGCGAAGAAGGAGATCTTCAACCGTATCTTCAGCAAGTACGGTCAACAGTATTTCTGAGCTGTCAAAGTTTTTGAGCTGATAATGTTTTTGGATGTTGTAGTTTTTGGAGCAACTGTTGCATCTTTCTATGTTTTGCGCTTAACCTTGTAACCTTCAGTTGTAACAAAAACTTCGAAGTATATAATACGATTCACCTTGATGAACAATTCCTTATTGTCCAAGCTCTGAATCACAAAGTCCTTCAATTTCATGTTATATCTGTCCTAACCCTCTGATGTTTTATCTTATAGACTGTCTAGAATTTCAGCTGAGATTTTAGGTCAGTTAGTGAGGTTTAGATCAGTAGCGGTTTCAAGTTGTAAGTGGTTTTGGCATCATCAAAAAGGGGGAAATTGTTGGGAAATTTATTAGTATAAGTTTTGATGAATTCCAAAACCGACTGACCCCAACCGAGTAGATGTTGCCAGAACCTAATGTTAGAATTTAGGCTCGCTGTTTGAGCAAAGTTAAGATTTTATCTTTACAGGTCTCTAGCTGAAGATGGCAACAAGGCGTCACTCAGACAGAACATCAGTTGTGAAGAAAGACAACTGAGAGTTCAGTTGTTCAGATGCAAACAAGGGGAAGTCTTCAGAACATCAGTTGAGAAGGAAACCAACTGAGCGTTCATCAGATGAGAAACAGTTGAAAGGAAGAAAACATCAGATGAAAAGGAAATCATCTGAGGGTTCAAACACAACTGAGTAAATACAAGGAAGACAACTGAGTGTTCAGTTTCAGAACCTCAGTTATAGAATCCGAACAAGGAGTTCAACTGTTTGAAGTTCAAAGTCAGCTGAGAGCTCGACATATCGGAACATCAGCTGAAGATCCCTCAGATGAAGGCCAAGACTTTCAACCGACAAACCGAAGTTGACTGTCAAAGATTTGAATTTCAAAAGGAAGTCACATGAGGGTTTGACCGTTCAGTCATTACCCCATCTGGCCCAACACAAGGCTGTCTCAGATGGAAAGCAGAAGAGCACAGATGCCACATCGGGAAAGTCTGCAGAGATAAGAGACAAGCCATCGTTTTCAACCGATCAGAGATCAACTGCTCCTCCAACGGCTAGTTGATTCTCTCCGCCTATAAATAGAGGTATTCTCTCATTCGAGAAAACATACAGAAGAGATAGACGACGAAAATTCAAGAGCTTTCTCGAGAGAAATCAAAGCAAAAAGCAAATCTGCAAAATCATCATCTAAGAGCATCAGCAGCTGAGAGTTCCAATTTGAGAGAACATTAGTAGCTGAGGGTTCCTAGAGATCGAAACTGTTTTTGATCTTAGGTTGAGTGTTTATTCGTTCAAGCCTTAGATCCAGCTCTCATTCGTGATCGAGCTGTAGTTGGAAATCCTACCCATTCTCACACCCTAAAAAGTGTGTTAGGACATTACTCTTCCTGTAATTGAGTAGTCAGGTCGTCAAGTACCCGCAAACTTGACTTAGGCTGTTTAGTGCCCGGAAACTAAACTGTAACGGTTGCTCAGCCCGCGTAAGCTGAGTGAAACTGTCCAGAAGAACTTGGACTGAGGTGTGTGGACTCACATCTCCCCGTGGACGTAGGAGTTCTCTCCGAACCACGTAAATCTTGTGTGTCGTGTTTATTTGTGTTCAGTCTTTATTTGCATATCTCAACTGACAAACTAACAGCATACAATCTGCATACTTTCACACCAACAGTTTTGGTTTTGACCAACCGTGCATAAAAGCGTGAGTTTGATTTTACGAGTACATTTTCCACCACATTCCGCACAACACCACTCTTCCAGCTGAGGTTGCTTACTCAGCTGTGAGATCCCAACTAAGTCCTTTTACTTAGTTGAAGTTGATTTCAAGTGTTAAGTTTTTTCAAAAGTTGAAAAATCCTAACTGGTGTATTCCCCCCCCCCCCCATACACCAGTAACTCGTATGGGGACCATCATATACTTCCAAGCATTTTAGTCCAAAAAGAAGAAGAGTTATCATAGGCCAAAGTTACGAAGGGTTCGATATGAGCGAAGAGCCTAAAACGCTCACGATAGCTCTGTCGAGGCCAGATGCTCCATTTTGGAGAGAAGTAGTCTATGAAGAAATGAGGCACATCATTCACTACATGGATGCAATTGTGAAAAATTGCACATGGGAGTCTTCATTTGACTCAGATCAATCATTTCCTTTGGGATATGAGTGGTGCTTCACAGGGAAGTACAATGCCGATGGTTCGATTCACAAGTACAAAGCGCGTTTACTTGCAAACCGCTTCAGGCTTAAGGATGATCTTTATGATTAGTCAGTGTAGACGAAGAAGGCCTATATGAGGCTTCTTTGGTGTGTACATATTGTATATATATAATGGAAGGCTTATGTATAGATAAAGCCTTCAAATGAATGCTAAGCATATATATAGATTGTGTATATATGATGCAGTGTGTGACATGTACTTGTGAATAAATAAAGTTTACATGTTCTTATAGCTTTGCTTGTTGTTGATAAATGCAACAACTTGATTCAAGTCTACTGCTTAGTAGGAAAAATCGAGATAAAGATATAAGAACAATGTAATAATTTCTACAAGTATACAAACTAATGTTTTGCTAAAACATTAAAGTTTAGACTGGTAAAAAAAAAGTCTACTTGGAATATAGAATTTCGGAGAAATTTTATAAAGTTAACTTGGTCTTTATAAAATAAGGAAATTCTATCTCGTATAAAACATTATGAGATGTTTTATAATCCTTGTCTTAAAGTAATCACTGTTTGAAAATATAAATTAAAAAAAAAATGTCTTCAAATGTGGGGGAGATGATTACTTATGAAGAAAGATGAGTCACTAATGTAAGTCACTAATGTAAGTTCATAAAAGATGAACTGAAACATTAGAAAGATGACTACGTTGAGTATCAAAAATGATACTAAGTACACTTTTCAAAATGATACGTGTGAAATGTGGGGGTATCAAAAGTGATACAAGCTCATGAAGTAAAGAATACTTTACTTGAGGAATTTTGACTAGAAAGTCAAAATTTGAAGAAATAAAGTTTGGTTACTAGAATAAAATATTTTGAGTGAAATCTTTGTTGGAAAGAGTACTATGATATATTGTCTTGTTAAAATTTCCAAGTTGAAAGTGTTACTAAGATGATTTAGTCGTCTAGTAAACTTGGTCAATTGGAAAGGTTATTAAAAGACAAATAAGATATCAAAACAGTAATTTCCTTCAAGAAATACTAAGATGAATTCTAGTAGACATGAAAAACTTTATTAGATGAAAGTCTTGACTAGATGGTCAAACTAGAACGATAAGTATGATATCGTCTAGCAATGTCTAATGAACTTGTTCGTTGAAGAAGGTTACTAAGATGAGACATGTCATTTAGTAAATGTAATCTTCGAAAAGTGTTATTATGACAAGTCTAGTATGATTATTATTCAAGGAAGATAAAACGTCATAAAATGCTAAAATGGAAAGTCATAGAAGCATTATACGAATTAACATAGTATTTGTAATACTTGTCCTTGAATAAACAAGTGATCACTAGTAGTGATGTACATTGACTTTGCCAAAGTCAAAACTCATTAAGAACGGCCATTCATGTGAAGTGATCAATTGTGCAGTAAGAGGAATGTGATGAAATCCACAATTAAAGAATGTTCATAGTGGTAACTCAACCATGATGACAGGAGATCCCAAGAACTTGGTTCAATGAGACAACTAAATTATGAATGTTCAGTTGTGTACTTGGAATTACAACTTAATATCCATTCTCAAAACTGCCCAAGTGCAAAATATGCTGAATGTGGTAAAGGGTAAGCTCTATAAGCTTTTAATGATTCCTAAGGTCTTGAAAGAAAGACAAAGCATGGCATGATACTTAATAGGAGATCACCTATATAAGTGAGAAGTGTGGCCACTTCAAAATACAACACTTATAAATCCGAGATATGGTCCAAGGCCGAAATGGACACAACGTGAGAACAAAAGATATTAGATCTATTATTGTGTGTATGCTATTGTCTTGGTTTACACAAAAGCTGACCGGTTCAAGACATTGCGTTCACCGAGCAGTAAGTAAATCCGATAGCATTACACTAAGGAAGGTTCAAAGCCAAAAATTACCTATCCTGATGCAATAATAGATCGTCGGGACGTAGTATTCATGCATTTGCAAGCATATGCATTAATTGTCATTCATGTGGGGGATTGTTGGAATTTTGGTACCTTATAGCATTAAATCCATAAGAAGTATGTGGAAACTAATGGTAGAAACGAAATCTACGTTTCGAGCACTATGATTTAATGTATTTATTTGTTCAATTCCATTAAGGAATGAATGAACAATTAATACATAAACATGGCTACTTGAAACTAGAATTGTGCGTATTCTATCTTGTTTGTCCCACATTTAAAATTCAAGGATGTTTTGTACTATATATAAGGAACAACACTATAAGGGAGTATATCCAAGTGTGCTACCTATGGTGCACCTTAGTGGCTCAAGTGTTGACACCTTTTATGCTTGACCATGATTCCTACGAGGACGGTGCGAAGTACCGTCCGAATCCGAGTCCGACGCCGACGGCGACGAGCACGTGCACGGAGAGGCGGAGCAATTGAGGAGCCAAAGTTATTTTGGCTAAGGGACTCGAACACAAGTGGCATGTGCGCACGGAGAGGCGGTTACGCGGCGGTTGTACGGATAAGGGAGCGTTCGGTGAGGCCAACCGCACGGTACGGTTTCGGCGGTTGCAATCGGTTCTAACCGATTGAATCCGTGACACGTGGCGTCCTACGATTGATTGACGCCTCCAACCGCACCGTAGGCACCCGTTCGGAACGGGCACTTCACGCCTATATAAGGCCCACAGAATTCGACATTGAAGGACACGAAATACACCATTCGAACTCACAACAACGAGTTTGCATACATACATCTCATACATAGTAGAGTCTAGAATCGAATACTCGTCCCGAGTATCGAGTTGTTCGTTAAAACTGCGACACGTCGTGCAACGTCTCAAAGTTCATCAGAATCGTTGTATATTGGGGGCAATTGCTGTAGACCGCGTGCACGAGAGCGGAACAATATTGTCTTACGGAGATAGAGTCTAACTCTAGCCTCGGTTCATTTCCTTTTTGTCTTTCATTTTTCGTACACATATCACACACGCTTATATATTTTTCCAACAGCTTATGTTGACAGTTTTTGGCTTAATTTGATTTGACGTTCATTTGGCCTCATTTTCTGCAGAGGCTATATCATGTTTAGATCAAGCAGTAGATTTACTTTTGGAGATGAACAGATTTACTTGGCTGCAAGGTAATGTATATGTCACAAAGTAGCCCTTGTTGAAAACAAAAGATAAATTATGTCATTTTGAAATTAAAAGTCTACAATTAACCCTTTATACCCAAACTACCCTATAAGACTTAAAACCCTCCTACCATCTTCTTCTTTCATACACGGAGACTAACTTTTCTGTATGAATCTTCTGGCGGTGGTAGGATTTTTCGGGGACGGCGGTGCAATTTCCGGCAAAAAATACTCAAATTTATATCATACACAAAGACTAACTTTCATGTATGCATCACACACGAAGGCTAACTTTCATTTATTGAACCCTATGACACAAATTTTGAATAATTTTCGCCGGAAATTGCATCGCGGCGCTGCCGTTGCCGGAAGATTCATATATAAAAGTTAGTCTTCGTGTATGATTTAGATTGTATTTTTGACTTTTCCAAAATTAAAGTGACATTTGGAGTGTATTAATTTATGTGTGGAGGTTTTTGGTTGGAGTGTTTGTAGAACTCCCACTGGTGGCTGACATGGTTGAAATCTTGTAGGAAATTGGTGATTTGTGTGAGAAAGGGCAAGATACAGAACAAGCAATATGTTATTTTAAGCGCGTTGCTGACCTTTATCAGATGGAAGAAGTTAATGCTTCTGCAAGTTAGTGCAAGCTGAAGGTTGCAGAAATTTTTCCACAATTAGGGAAGTACGTTACATAACACCCACTTTATTATTATTATTATTATTATTATTATTATTATTATTATTATTATTATTATTATTATTATTTATTTTTTTTTTTATTTTTTAATGAGTCCTAGTGATATTTGTAGGAGATAAATCCTACTACTCGGAAGACGTGGATGACGTGGTTGATAGGGCACTAAGCAACCTGTCACAAGTAAAACACGTAAGAGTTCAACGGAACACCGGAAGGGGTGTCGGCCGATGGACCTCTGACGCTCAAGTAAGTTATCGGAATAACAAGATGTAAATAATAAAGAAAGTAATCGAATAATAGTAAAAATGCAATAGTAATAGATTCTAAGATGTCCGGGACGTCCGGATGGTGATGATAGAGAGTAAGAGCGTCAGGAGGGTGGGTAGGTGGTGGTGGTGTAGGTGGTGGTGGTGTAGCTGATGCAGCCGATGGATCTGATGACTTGAAAGAATGGAGAATAAGAGAGAAATAGGATGATGGCGGATATGGCAAAGAGATGGAGTAGAGAGTAAGAGTGTGAATGATTTGCTGGATAGTCGGAGTAGCGGCCGTCTATTTATCTTGGCCACTTAGTCGATTTAGGATTTTCTCTATACCCTAGTTGTCGGCCTTATCCATCCACCATATTCTCTCAAGTGGTTCTGATTATCGTGGGAAGAAACTGATTTGAATTAGTCTTTAGTTAGTCCATCTGACTTATTCAAATGTCGTGGCCGGTTGTGCCGACGTGTCTAATTAGGCCGTTGGACACCCCTGAGTCGGATATGGGCTCCTTAACATGTATTGGGTCGGTCCGTATAGTTCGACATGCTAGTTGGGCCGTTTTAGCAGGCTTTGTAAGAAGACGAATTTTGTCCACTACAATATCAGTTGCCACTACAAGAAAAATGCTAATAGACAACAGTTAATATCCGTTGTCGTAGCCTACATATCACTGATGTCGTAGGTGGTGTTGTCGTAGGGTCTTAAAAAAAGCGGTAATAGACAACGGTTTTTAACTGTTGTCGAAAGCACTTACAACAATAGCAGAGACAACGGTTAAAAAACCGTTGTCGTATCTTCTGAGAAAAAAATTACATTTTTTTTTTCAAATTAAGCACAACAGTTGGACAACGGTTACAACCGTTGTCGTACACCACAACTACAACAGTGACACAACACTTTTTGTTGTTGTCTTAGTTTTGTAAGACAACATTTATTAACTGTTGTCAACATATTTAAACCTGTTGTAATATGACATCTACTTTTATTATTTAAAATAAATAAATTACAAAAAATTAAAACTTAATTATTAAAAGAAAAAAAAAAGTAAATTTTATATCACCATCAATCACAATATTCATTATATTTAATTCCCAGTTTCAATAAGCTTCATATATATATCATTCAAAATAAGACTTACCAATAGTTGTAGTGAAGCAATTGTCTCAAAAGTATCAAACTCAATTATCTCTCTCATATATTTCATCACATAATAACCACAGTGATAGTGGTCGGGTTGTTTAGGAGCCTACGTTGGATTCCAATTGTTAATGAACGAGTTATCTTTAATATGATCCATATTAAATAGATGACATATACCTTGATCATCGTCCAACTAGGTGGCATCCTTTGTTTCTTCTTCTTATTCACATTAAACAACTTTAAGGCCCTTCATATATTAGATGATATAAGTTGTTCCATTTCAACATTAACTATAGAAAAATATGAAAAACAAAGAACAGAGAAAGTTACACACTTACAAGTCAACAACTTGTTTCCAAACTCCATCACTAACACCATTATGGAAAGGATCCAACAAACCAACCTCCTCCTTGTGAGGATCGATGACAGTAAGAATCCAATGCTCACTACAAAAGCACACACAATATTAGAAGTATGTAATGCTCGGTACAAAAATATACACACAGAATGTAATGCTCGCTATCAAAACACACTACAAAAACTAGGAACATGATTTACTTACCCCACATTACATGGAGCTAACACAATTTGATTTGTTTGTGTGCCAACAAACCTTCTTGCCAATTCACGTGATCTTTGTTCCATTCTTTCCTTAACAGATTTCTTATCATTTTTCGTAGATGGTATATGCCCTATGTTCAATGGATCAACAAATCTAAATTTGTCGACCTTATCTAACATCTTCATCATGTTGTATAAGTTCCTGCATAAGAATAAATAATTTCACCAAGATGTATTTTATATCCAGATAAGATAAGTAAATTAAATTAAACTTTAATATTTGTTTACCATATGTAGACACCAATGCACGTGTAAGTAATTGGCTTCAATTGACAGAAAGGCTCAACATCTTCAATGTGTACATAAAGGGTATGCTCATTTCCAAAGACACCAAGATCAAGGTTGATCATTATATTGCCTTTGCCTTGAAGAGAAGCTTTCGAATAACAGTAAACCATGCGTAATGTCTTTGGAATAGTAGACAAAAACAATGCTAGCTCACTCTTTTCTTATTTGTTTTTCTTGTTTGGTTTCTAGAGATTGACATTTAAATTATGCTAAGTGGGCTATTGTATCAAATATTAAAAATATTCAGCAAAGATTGACAAAAACAATGTTGGCTTACCTCCTCACGCACATTCAAAAGGTGTGTTGGCCATATAACATGAGATCCCACAGCATCACCAATGCTCTCACACTCGTCTGTTGGAATGGGCAAAGGGGCATGTTCATCAATTGCTTCATCAATGGAAACTATCATGCAATTTTTCTGCCAACTCATGAGGCGCATCAACTTTCACAATTGTACCATAGCCAACAATACTTGTGTTCGACTCCAAACTCAATGCAACAAGTTTACCCTTTAAGCAAAATAAAATACAATCAAAACAAACAAAATAATCACATAATACATAAGTTTATGCTTGGCATTGTATCAAATGAATTGGACCAAGAGTACAGAAATTATACCTGTAAATAGACAACCTTGTCAAGTACTTGCACATCCATGTCAGGCATGTCCATATCACCTGACTTGACATAGTCATCATTTGAATCATGCTTCGTTTGTTCAATTTCATCAGTGTCTTCATGTTTAAGCTTCACGGAGTAGCTACTCTTCTCTTCAATCCCAACATCATGGGCACCAATTTTGTACACAATAGCTTCAAGTCTTGCAATGCGTGCATCGTGTTCTTGTTGCTGTAGACTACAAAAGTTTGTGCAGGATTTCTTTCCTCTAGGAAATTTATAATATGTTGTTTGAGTGACATTACTTCCAAGTGCTCTCAAACGCCCACAATGTTCTTTCTTTTCGAGTGCACTTTCAAGGATAGTACCTTTCTTTTCATGTAAGTCCAAAGATCCTGCCTTTTTTTTTGAAATAAATTCATCCTGCATTAAATAGAAGAACACATGTCAAAACGATTGTAAGAAAAATTAACATACAAATCAGTTTAAAATGCTCAAAACATGAAGAAAAAAAGAAGGGGGCTTACAATCTTAGCAACTTTTTCTCTTAATTCATCTCCTTCATGTGTTCCGTCTTTAGACTTTCGTCCTTCGACCCACAGTTTAGCTTGATTGATTTCGGGATCTTCACACAATAATTCAGGCTTTGCGACTTAGTAGCCGGGCAGCCAGCCTTTCTTCCTGACGGGCCACCGAATGCCTTCCGGCTTTCTGATGGCTTAGCTTAGCGCTTAGAAAGGCTCCCACCTATTTGTTTATTATGAGTCCGCGTTAAGCCAATCAATCCATTGAAACTGAAACGAAGTGTACGTACCCCAGCGCGAGCTTAGAGCTCTAGGTCTAGGTAAAGGGTCGTTTTCTACTTCGCTGAAAGAGAGACTAATTTGAGCTGATGTCACACTCCGGTACGAAGTACCAAAACCTATCTAGGTGTGTTGATAGGAAGAGACCAGAAAGATCCATTCAAGAATCTCCAGTTGGAAATGAAGAACATTGAACTGTGCCTTCACCCAACCCACGTGGTCCTTTTGGCATCCATTACACGGGGTGGCCACTCACGGCATCAGAGACTATTATGCTATGGCGCATTTACTCTCCTATCGTGAGGCACCTCGAAAAGGCGTTAAACGACGAATTTTCCCATCTGTTAAGAGCCAATTAGGATTGAGTCTCACTGCGTGCGAGGAAAGCTACACCGATGACTCCCTATAGTGATGAATAAGAAGTGCCCTTCCACAAGGTGTACTAATCCATCTTTCTAATCAATGTATGTAGAAGGTTCACTGAACAACTCCTAGTTCTTGCTTTGGCCTATGCCCGAATTGATTACTACAGCCACTTCCCAAGCATCATTAGCCTTCTTGGGAGGACCTTTAGATTCATTCATTCTCTTGCTCTATCTTTCTACTTCGTAACCTGAAGCTATAACAAACCCATGGTTGTCGCTAAACCTTATTAGAACACCAGTGAGTGGCGGGACTTCGTTAAACCAATATGGACCCAGCTCCTAGCCACTTGGCTTTAGGCCTGCCTACTAGTCTCTTTCGGGGACCAATCCATCATAGAACCAACTTGAAAGCTATGAACTAGGCTAAAGCTTTTCGAACCTCCCTTTTCACTGCCGCAGGTTATGACTTTAGAGACCCTTTTGTTGCTATCAACGAACCAATCAATCACACAAATTCCTTTACTTATGAGACATGTCCCAAAGAAAGGGATTACGAGCCAGGAAGAGCAAATCATTAGTAGATTAGAGCGGATGGATGAGCAGCTAAGAGGGAATCCCAAGCAGATAAGTAGTGCGGAGAACTAGTAAGAATTGCGCCTGCCTCGTGACGTGGATGATCCACCGAATCCATTGCTGACTTCACCACGATCGATTAGGTGAAACGGTTCTGCAAAGTTTGTTTGTTCATACAGGCAGCGTGCTTATAGTAGTAAGAATTGTGCCAGCCATGCAATTCGTACTGCATGGCGAGATTCCTCTACCACTCTATAAATGGGGGCTCGATAAGTGTTTTCACTTCATCAAATTCAAATCAAAGAAATTTATTACTTGCACGTATGGATGCTGCAAACAGGCTTTCTGCCATTGCTGCCGAAATGGGGCAACTGCAAAATGAAATTCAAGAGTAGCGTAGAGTGCTAAATTGCCTTTTGATAAGTGTTAGAACAATGGATCCTGCAAGGAAAGAAGCGCGCATTCGCACTTACAGAGAGCGCATAGAGGGTTTGGAGAGGAGGTTGCAAGCGTTGCGGGCGGAGCAGCAAGAAATCATCGTGGAGGCTGCCGCCCACGGGCACGGGCACCGGGGATAATTAGAATAGAAGAGTCCGTCGACTCTTTTGAGTTTTAGAAGGACATCGGATTAGACTGAACAAGAAGGTAATCTCTCCCGACAGCATGTGCAATTTGAAGACAAGAAAAGAAGACGATGTTTTC
The DNA here is from genome assembly GCA_029490685.1 of Schizonepeta tenuifolia. Lineage (NCBI taxonomy): Eukaryota > Viridiplantae > Streptophyta > Magnoliopsida > Lamiales > Lamiaceae > Schizonepeta > Schizonepeta tenuifolia. The sequence continues at coordinate 80,003,826 of CM055957.1, read as the reverse complement.
GTCTTCTACAATCGTCTGATCTCTCGAAGAAGGGTCTAACTAAGCTCTTTTCTGAAAGTGGAAGGCTTTCTCTTTGCTTTCTCGTTTTTTCTTCACTTCGGATTGGATTCAAGCTGGAAGACGGTCAGAAGAGAAGCCTTGTTCAGAGGCTTGTCGTAAAGCAAGAAAACTCACTTTGACACCACCCCATGCAATGCACGTTAGGCTATCCAACCTGTCACTGGCGTTGTAGCGCGCGAGTCTGAGCCAGGCCAGGGAAAAGACAGAGGATAGACTGATATGCACTCATAGACTAGCCAGCACTCATCACACACTCACTGCAAAGACGTAGCTAGGAGAACAACCGCTTCGAATTCTATTCCCACCTCTTTCCTCAGCAGGAACGAATAGCTACAGTTGTCCAAAGTCCTTCGGAGTTGTCTTCGACTTGTTACATTGTCTCGATATGTGGAGTACAAGTTTTGACCATGTCTCTGCCTCCCGTTACACCGGATGAAAGCAAACAAGAGGAACAAGTACTGGAAATGCAAACAACTTTGTCCTTAGCTACAGGAACTCTTTAGCTTGTAAATCAGTTCCTGAATGCGTGAATGCAAGTGCGCCTATTGAGGAATCCGGGTATGAGGGAAATTCGAGCGGAACACGAACCAACTCCCGAAAAGAAAGTAGAAGTACGGTTTTCGTTGAGTTCGTGAATCGGTTGGTTTCCTCCATTTATGAAGCAGTTTATTAAATCTAATCCTATAATATGAAGGTATCTTTTCTCTATATCTATATACCTTTTCGACCTAGATTCCATCATTTACATGAGAGGTTTCAAAAAAAGCCCCATCCATATTAGATCTACTGAATAGATAAAACAATTAATTATTTATTTCATAAAATGAAAGATTAAATAATTATATATATTTTATCCAGAGTAAACTAAATTTACTCGACCTCAACAACATCTGAATGAATTTCATGCCTGAAAGTAAGCCAAAAGGTATGATATATTGATATTATCATAAAACATAGGATACAAAATTCACAGGCCAGATGTTTCAATAAATGAGGTTTATATATCATAAAAAAGATAGATTGAAGATACCTCATACAACACAGAGAACCATTTAATAAACACTGAGGTTTATATCATAAACAATGAAGATTTGTTTAGATCCCGATATAACTTAATTGATTCATGTACATAAACAATATTCAATTAAATTAAGCTCACATATTCTATATTACATATTCATTGGCATAAACTAATTATTATCATTTAAAAGTGACTTACATTTTCATTAGCATATGTTGCATACCCTTTTCGAGATAGACGGTATGGATGAACATAACAAGCTCTACGACTTTGTTGTTGCTCTCTTAATTGCTGGATAACACATAAAACTATTAAAATTTGTTTGGTCAATATGTGGTAGTGAAGGCTATAAAAATAAAGAAAGCTCATTACCTTGAAGTTACCAGACAATCGGCTATTAACAAAAGCACGCCAATCAGGTGCTTGTATAGAAGGAAATTCTGCAGGTGGAATATTCAACTGGGATGAACCTTTTCTTCCATAAACATACTTTTTGGTGAGTAGGGCTTTAAACTGACGCCATTTTGCATTGGCAGAACTCATACATGAGTCTTCCATCTTTGGTCCACATTGAAAGAACACTACACATGAGCAAATATTGTATAATAAATAAGGTACATCAATGTTGTTTTGTAAAAACTAACATATTAAGTAATTACTTACATTCACAGACTCCCAAATAAGCTCTTTAGCATCCACCGGTACATTTTTCCAGGAATCGTATGTGATTTTCACTTTTTCTCTAGCAAGAACCCCAACATAACTTTGCATCTTAGTAGCAATATCACCAATAGGCTGTCCCTTATCATTGAACTCTACATCTTTTTTTATTCCCTGAACCCTTCGCACCGCCAAACAATGCATATGTGTTGGTCCTCTTATGGACCTTGTAGATTGGGTGCTCTTGGAACTTGTAGACTCAGTATCTTTATCATCACAACTATCCTCATCTGCAAGTACTCTTTTCATATCTTTCTCTTCTAGTCTTGGTTTTTTATTAACACCATATGGCTTTGTCAAATAATTCTTTGAGGCTTGTTTTCTTTGCACGGTCATGATTTGACGTATCTGCAATCAAAATAATATGATGGTGAAGTTAGCTTGTTTTTACATAAACACATATAGAGGTATAAAGACAAGCAGAAAGCGAACATATCAAACTCAAAATAAAATCACTCTGACCAAATGTTTTCATGTTCAATCCAAGTCCCATCACAATCTTCACGGATTAATTGCGGCTCATTTTCATCTGATGCATCATCATCTCTAATAGGCAGATCTTTACTAAAACAATGTTGGTGTATCACACTATCTTCAAATTCATCACTACATGTGTGTTCAAAATATTCTCTTGTAGGTGTTGCAAGTACAACAGACCATTGACAATCCATGGGGTCTTCAATAAAGAAAACTTTCTTTGCTTGGCTTGCCAAAATAAATGAATAGGTGGAAAGTACCATAAGACTTTTGCAGGTATTGATTTATTTGAAGTAGAATTCTTGCACTCTTTCCATCTCGAGACATTACAAGTTGGGCAGCTTGTACAGTTCTCATACTCTTTTCGATACAGAACACAATCATGGGGACATGCATGAATTTTCTCATATTCCATGCTCAAAGAAACTAGACTTTTCTTTGCATCAAAGATAGATGCAGGCAATTCATTAGGCAAAGGCAACATATCTCTCAGCAAAGTAAGAAGGTCAGTAAAACTATTATTACTCCAACCATGTTTAGCCTTCAAATTATACAATCTCACAATTGTTGATAACTTAGTGAATTTCAAACAATCAGGATATAATGGTTTGTCAGCATCCTCAAGTAGTTTTATGAATTCACTTGGATTAGCAGTTTCTTCATAATCTTCATATGCAACATGTTTTGAAGTAAAACTTTGTTCATTCTGCTGTCCTAACTGATCTGAATTATTCTTTGAGGAACTTGATGTATATCTTTCGCCGTGCCATATCCATTTATGGTATGTTAAATCCATACCGTTCATCAACAAATGCAACCTAACAAGTTCTATCTTTTTTCTCATCAAATTTCCACATGCTGAGCATGGGCATGACATTGTTTCATGATTAGCTGAACTTTGCATCGCAAAGTGCATAAAAGACTCTACTCCAACCTTATACTCATTTGACAACCTGTCTTTTGACATCCATGATTTGTCCATTATGAACCTAAAACAACAAAATATTTTTACAGCTAGCTAATACTTATCAACAATTTTATAAGCATAAACTGAAACAATATCAGATTCCAAATGCATCTTTTCAAGGTTTTTGTGCACCTCACAATTCTATGAATACACCATTAGTAACTATTAACTAGCAATCAAACAAATCAATAACACAAAATCTTATCAAATAAAGGAAATTTTAAAGAGAGAAATAATATAAAGAATCTCGTATTGAATGCTCCATGCAATATGGTCAACTAATAACTGATCCAGAATATATTCATCACAACACATTTGTCAAAAAAAAATTCTTAAATATGCAAGCAATTGATAAAAAGTAAAAAAAATAAAAGCACCAACCTTTTAATGGAGAGAAGAAACAGCCCACACTTAATGCCAAATAATCACGAGTTGCTCTCTTCCAGAAATAAAACAGTTCTTAAGACTCCATTTCCCAACCTTTGTTTGCTGCAGTAGAAAACATTTAATTAAATAAATGTAATTTCATAAATTTTATGCTTCTTGATTCACGCATTTGATATATTATTGAATCAATATATAATAATGAATATTAAGAAAGAACAAAACAAAGGATTATTTTCGAAGCATTCATATAAGTTACTAAAGGAATTGAAACAACCAGCCAAAAATTGAGCTATCAGCAAATCAGTAAGTTCTAATTGATACAAATCTCACTAATTAAGAAACAAGGAAATGAATTTTTTCTAATCCCAATCAATTCATATTGGTAATGTCACTAGCAACAACACATTTTCAATAGTCAACAATCATTTCATAAACAAAATTTTATGTGCAAATAATATGAGGAAAAATATTCTAGGGGCAAATAAGGCATGCAAATATAATTTAAATTAGATAAAAAATCAGATCAAGGAACAAATAGAAAACGATAACCTCTCAAATCAAAAGGACAAAATTAACTCATCTAACAATTAACATAATATGGTATCTACTATTCCAGTGATTGCTCAAATGCTCCAATTCGGTCCTCAGAATAAACTCAATTGAAAAATTCGAAATAGTTACTCCTACCGAAACAATTGAAACATACTGAACTAGAAAGTTAGAGAGAGAGAGAGAGAGAGAGAGAGAAGAGCTTACCCGGTTGGAATAAGGAAGTAAGTGGTAGGATACAAGATTCCGACAGTAGGAAGAGAAAGGGCGCCAATTGTGTTTTCCTTTGGAAGTGGTGAAATGGAAAGATTTAGGATGATTTGAATGCAAATTCTGGAATGCAGTGGCGAGACGGCAGAGCTCTGGCAAGGCGGCGGAAGGACGGGGTAGGGAATTTGGGGGAGTTGATTAGCAATTGAAAAATTATACCAGCAACTTGAGGATTAGGAGGTTGAGAAGAGAGTAAGGGCAGGGGAGAAGCACGGCAGAGAGAATTCGACGGCACGGCACGAAGCGGAGCTGTGACGAAATGGAATCCAAAGAGAAGAGGGAAGAGAGAAAGAAATATTTTGGCGAAATATTTGAATTAATTCGAAATCAATTCGCACAAGTTAGAAACGTGTTTTGGCCACTTAGCAATTTGCATTTACATCATTAATAATATAATATATTATATATTAATTTACTGATTGCTTTATTATTAATATAAATATTACCTAGATCAATCAGGATATATATGTATATAATACGTACACATATACTGTATATTTTATATATGATTTTAGGACTCAATAAATAAATATATATATTAAATAATATATATAGATATATATATATATATATATATATATATATATTAAACTAGTCATATTATATATGTTAAAAATAATTATGTTAGAAAACAATATATCTTAAAAGTTTGATTTGAATATAAAATTTGATTGGGTTCGAAAGATAATTCGGAGGTGCTACTTACATTATTTTTTTAATTCCTAGAAATATTTGATTATTTTTATTTTTATTCTAAAGGATTTTTTCTTTAATTCATTCCCCAAATTAAAAAATTTATAAAAAAAAGAATACTAGTAGTAAACAACAATGGGTCTACAACAACGGGTTTTACACCAAGTTGTCGTAGTGCTAAAACGACAACACTGTATGACAACGGTTTATTAAGAGTGTTGTTGTAGAATGTTACAACAACGGTGTAACGACAACGGTAAAAATACCCGTTGTCTATCGCCGCATTTAGTGTTAATCAACAACGGTTTAGTAATTAACAACGGGTTTATGTGCTACCACATCAGTTTTCCATTCCAACTGTTGTCGTTTTTGCGTTGTCTATTAGCATTTTTCTTGTAGTGTGCTAAAACTTGCTGGCAAATTCTGAACCATTTTGGAAATAAAATTAGACAAAATGAAGCCTTGTAGCTGTATAAATCGAAGCACTCACATTCATATAAAGATAATGCCCCCCCCCCCCCCCCCCCCACACACACCAACCAAAAGCTGCTGAGATTTATGAAGAGATCGTTCGCTACTCTCTGGACAATAATACTATACTGAAATATGGAGCTACTAAACATCTTCTTAATGCTGGAATCTGCCAACTGTGTAGTGGAGATGTTGTAGCCATAAACAATGCCCTAGAAAAATATCAGGCAAGTCTTTTTCTTTATTATGATTTGTGATTTTGCTTTTCTTATATATGGAAGTGTGACATATTATAGACTTCTATAACAGGACTTGGATCGTACATTTGAAAGGACCCGAGAGTGCAAGCTTCTAGCTGTAAGTAGTTTTTTGTGTTTTGGCCGTTTAATCATTTTTGATAGAAGACTTAATATTTAACATTGCTTTGCTAACCACTTCTCGTAATCATGTTGTACGTATTTCATTAGGATATGGCAGTTGCACTCGATGAGGAAAATGCAGCAAAGTTGACTATTGCAGTCAAAGAGTTTGACAGCATCGTGTGTGTGTGTGTTTTTTTTTATGAATTACGCAGTTGGACCAAGTCATATAAGTAAAACCAACGAGAAGCGTTGTAGATGATCAACTGAGGTAGATCGACTATACCTATGATGGAGTGTATTTGAAGGATTAATTAGTCACACATGCTCAAGTTTGTTAAGAGTTATCAAAGAATGTGGTTTAACCTAGATTGTTTTAACCTATCTAAATAACCTAAATGAGCATGTCTGCATGTCTCTGCTGACTTTAGACTGGCATATCTGAACATTGCGGAGTGAGAGTAGTCTTAGTTGCGTAATATTCTGCAGGATGCTTGGAGGACGACACTCCTCTTGAGGGTGAAGGAAAATATAATGGCGCAGGAACTCGAAGAAGATGACTTGATCTGAGTAGCATTTGGCTCTGAAAAATTCTCCTTCTGGAGAATTATTATTTTCCATTAATTAGATTGCTCTAGATTAGCCAATTCTATTCCATTCCCTATATGTGAATCTATGTACAGTTTACATAAGATAAATGTAGCTGTAGACACAATATTACTCATGTAATTATTGTTGGAAATGGTTTAAATATTAACCATTATTGAGGATAAATATTGTTGATTAAATATTTATTATTTAATTAAAATATTTATTGGATGTTAATCTACGCCGTGAGTAGATGAACGTGGTATACTGGTATATTTAATATCTCTAAACCGATTTCTGGTGAGTGAGATATTGTATGCTAAAGGTTGGATGTTGAAGTAGTAATTAACATGTTATTAATTATAATAAATGTTAGTTGTCCCACATCGGTTATATATGGATGATTTGACTAGTATTTAAAGCTATGTCTGTATGGGCTTAATAACTTGTTGGGTTGGTGTGTATGGATGTGTATGGGTGCCTACGCGCGCACACACGCGCGCGCGCGCGCGCCGCTGCCGCCGTTCGGACGGGCGGGCCTGGGACTTGGACTTGGATCTGGATCTTGGCAATTGGTGTTTGGGCCTTATCTTTTTGGACCAACCCCACAAGCCCAATTCGATTAATTGTTGAGCCCAATCCAGCAGCCCATCGGCCCAAAGACCTTTGGCTTCTGTAACAGCCAAGGCTGTTCACTTCAGCTGGCCACCTCTTCACGTCCAGAAACCGCCGGCCATGAATGGCTGTGTTAATGCAACGAGCCCCTCCACATGTTCGAGAGCTGCTATATAAGGGAGGCATTGTCATTGCATTCTGCACTGAAACGAAAAAGCAAACTTCTCTTCTCTCAAAGCAGCATAGCATTTCATAGCATATCATACACCAGTTCAGTCTTCGTTCTAGTTCAGTTCGTCGGAGCTCGGTTCTGTTTGTGGTGCTACTACAACCGAGACGTCAAGATCGTTTTAACCTTTGGGGACGAGCCGCCTTACCGTGAGCACTACCGGAGCGTATTCTCGTCTTGCAGGCAGAAGTTTTACTTCGGACGATCTTTGGTTTATTCTAAATTTCGTTCTTCAGTTTCATTGTAATACTTATAAGTTTGTTCGTGTTCAAGTCAATCAATAAAGAAGTATTGTCCATTGTTATCTACACGAGCAAGTACCCGATTCCTAACAATCGCAAGACGAGAATAACGAAAGTTACTTGTTCGTGTGCTTCCTTAAACTGAAGTTCACCTGAATCACTGCTGGAAAAATGTCTACCAATTAGAGCACCGGCGCTTCCACTCTTTCTTCCACCACTTCTGGAACCATTGGCTCCTCGAGCTCAACCATGGCTCCTGTTCAACCTGCTGCTCGGCTCATGCCTATCGCCGAGAAACCTCCCAGTTTTTCGGGAACTGACTTCAAAAGATGGTCCCAAAAGATGATGTTCTACATCACCACAATGGGGCTTGCTAGCTTCCTGCGTGACGAAAGATCTCCTGTCCCAGCCGAGGACGAGGCAAATGTGCAAGTTCGTATTGACTACGATACTTGGGTGCATTCTGACTATCTGTGTCGGAATATGTTGTTGAACGGGCTTGATGATGGCCTGTTCAATGTGTTCAGCATCAAGGAGACCGCTAAAGAAATTTGGGATGCTCTTGAGTTGAAGTACCGTGTTAATCCTGCTAGCACGAAGAAGTTCGTAGTGACGAGGCTCACCGAATTTCAAATGGTGGACAGTCGTCCTATGATGCCCCAAGTACAAGAGTTCCAAACTCTTATACACGATGTTCATTCCGAGGGGATGCCTCTGCCCGAGGCGTATACTGTGGGGCTCTTGGTTGACAAGTTGCCGCCAAGTTGGAAGGAGTTCAAGGGATATCTTAAGCACAAGCGAAAGGAGATGAACCTTGAGACGTTGGTGGCTAAGCTTCAAACCGAAGCTCAAGTCCGTGATCAAGACATGAAGGCCAAGGCTCCAATGGAGGCTAAGGCAAACTTGAACGATGGTAGGGGCAGACCTTCAAAGAAGCGTCCGTATCCTGCCAAAGACAAAGGAAAAAAAGTGGCACCTCCAACTAAATTCACCGGAACGTGCTACAATTGTGATAAGCCCGGACATATGGCGAAGAACTGCCGTCTGCCGAAGAAGAAGGGAAAGAACAAGGTCAACCATGTCCAAAAGGCCTTCGACACTTGGGACAAAGACGACCTTGTTGTCATGATCACCGAGGTAAACCATGTCTCGGACCCTAATCCTGTTACTTGGTTTCTTGACACAGGTGCGACCGTTCATATCTGCATAAACCGGGACTTGTTCTATACCTACAAGGAAGTTCAAGACCGTTTTGTCACCGAGGCGAGTGACCGTACCTCACCTGTTCTTGGAGTTGGGACTGTTGTACTCTAACTCACTTCCGGTGTGGAGATAACTTTGAAGGATGTGCTGCATGCTCCGGCAATCCGCAAGAATTTGGTGTCAGGCGTCAAACTAGTTAGGGCTAAGTTTGATATAGATCTTCGTAGTGATTTTATAATCATACGTAAGTTTGATAAGACTCTTGGAAAAGGTCACATTGTTGATGATATGTTCAAGTTGAGTGTTCGTACTTGTAAACCTTCTAAGGCAGTTGCTAATGATAATAAAGCTACTACTTCTGCTTACTTGCTTGAGTGTTGTGATTTATGGCATTGTAGACTTGGTCACGTAAATCTAAATGCTACAAAAAGACTTGCGAACATGGACATGTTAAAAATTGATTTATCTAAGACATAAGACAAGTGTGAAGTTTGTGTTGAAGCAAAAATGGCTAAGTTACCGTTTAAGTCGGTTGAACAAAGCACTAAACCTCTAGAACTTGTTCACACCGATGTGTGTGACTTAAAGTTTGTGCAAACTAGAGGTGGTAAAAGGTATTTTATTACCTTTATTGACGATTGCACAAGGTATTGTTACCTTTACTTGTTAAGAAGTAAAGATGAGGCTATTGAAGCTTTTAGAAACTTCAAGAATGAAGCCGAAAATCAACTTGGTTGCCGAATCAAAATGGTTCGAAGTGATAGAGGTGGAGAGTATGTTGCTCCGTTTGCTGAATTATGCAACAAAAGTGGTATAATCCATCAAACGACTGCTCCTTATTCACCACAATCAAATGGCGTTGCCGAACGTAAGAATCGTACTCTTAAAGAGATGATGAACGCCTTGTTGATTAGTTCAGGATTACCCCAGAACATGTGGGGGGAAGCTGTTTTGATAGCTAACTATATCTTGAACAAGATTCCACTCAAAGGGAAGGACGTGACTCCTTATGAACTTTGGAAAGGGAGGAAACCTTCGTATAAATACCTCAAAGTGTGGGGGTGTTTAGCTAAGGTTGAAGTGCCTTTACCAAAACAAGTTACAATTGGACCTAAAATGGTAGATTGTATCTTTATTGGTTATGCACTTAACAGCAGCGCGTATCGGTTTGTTGTACACAAGTTCGATATACCCGACATTCATGTGGGTACGACGATGGAATCAAGGAATGTTGTATTCTTTGAGAACATCTATCCTAATAAGGATAAGGTTGATCCTAACTCTAGGAAGAGAGTTGAGGATGAAGCTACGAGCTCTAAACTTGTAGATGAGTCTATGAGTTCTGAACCCATAGATGAAAATGTTGCATCGAGTTCTAATCCGGTGTTTTATGGACCGCCGAATAGAAAGCGACTTAGGTCTATGCCTGTGAATGAGCCTAGACGTGGTACTAGAGTACCAAAAGCAAAAATTTATGGACCGGACTACGTCGTTTTAATGCTAAACGGTGAACCGGTATCCGTAAAAGAAGCCTTATCTGGTTCGGATGCGGCTTTGTGGAAAGAAGCTATAGACATCGAGATTGAGTCTATTATGCTTAATCACACTTGGGTGTTAGTTGAACTACCACCAGGCTGTAAGGCTTTAGGATGCAAGTGGATCCTAAAGAAGAAGTACAAGTCTGGCGGTACTATTGATAAATATAAGGCCAGACTTGTTGTTCAAGGCTTTAGACAAAAAGCCGGTTATGATTTCTTTGATACCTATTCGTCCGTGACGAGACTTACTTCTATTAGGGTGCTTCTCGCTATTGCTGCTTTGCGCAATCTTGAGATTCATCAAATGGATGTTAAGACTGCATTCTTGTATGGGGAGTTAGATGATGAAATCTATATGAAGCAACCGGAGGGGTTTGTTGTACTGGAAAAGAGCACATGGTATGCAAACTACAACGGTCTTTATATGGATTGAAACAAGCGCCTTGGCGTTGGCACTTGAAGTTTGACGAAGTGATGTTGTCAAATGGTTTCAAGATCAACGAGAGTGACAAATGTGTCTATATTAAGAAAACGGGTGACGATTATGTTATCGTTTGTCTTTATGTAGATGACATGTTAATCATGGGTAGTAACTCTCGTGTGATTGGTGAAACTAAGAGGATGCTAAGTATGAATTTTAGCATGAAAGATGTGGGCTTAGCTGACGTTATTCTTAGAATTAAGATTCTAAGAACGCCCAATGGAATTGCTTGTCGCAATCTCACTATGTTGAGAAAGTGTTGAGGAGATTCAACGCTTATGAGAAACCTATTGCTAAGACTCCTTGGGAACTGAATGTTCATCTAAGTGAGCACAAGGGCGAACCTGTGGGTCAAGATGAATATGCTAAGATCATTAGGAGTTTGATGTATTTGTCAAACTGTACCCGACCTGATATAGCATGTTCGGTTCACAAGTTGAGTAGTTATACTGCTAATCCAAGTAAAGAACATTGGAGAGCCCTAGAGCGCGTACTGAGTTATTTGAAATATACTCAGAACTTTGCGATTCACTATTCAAGAGAGTCTGCTGTACTTGAAGGGTATAGTGATGCTAATTGGATATCTGACTCCAAAGACTCGTTTTCTACGAGTGGATACGTGTTCACTATTAGGGGTGGTGCAGTATCTTGAAAGTCTAAGAAACAGACTTGTATTGCCAGGTCTACCATGGAATCTGAATTCATAGCTTTGGATAAAGCTGGTGAAGAAGCCGAATGGCTTAAAAATTTCCTTGAGGATATTCCATGTTAGACGAGGCCTGTGTCGTCTGTGTTGATACACTGTGATAGTCAATCTGCTATTGGACGAGCACAGAATATGTTTTATAACGGTAAGTCTCGACATATTCGTCGACGACATAATACCGTAAGACATTTGATCTTGAGTGAGGTTATCTCAATTGACTATGTGAGGTCAATAGATAATCTAGCGGATCCGCTGACTAAGAGCATTAATCGAGATCAAATGTATAAATTGTTAGAAGGAATGGGTGTTAAATCCACATCTTAAGGATGATTATAGCGGATACCCAACCTTGCAGATTGGAGGATCCCAAGAGCTTGGTTCAATGGGACAACGAAGTTATAAGAATCCGTGTATTAAACACTCGAATATACCTATTCTTTGAGAACAGTGAGTGTTTGTTTACCTACAAGTGGTGAGGTTAAGTCTTATGACTTTTAATGATTCTTGGATATCTCGGAGAGGTCAAGTATAGTAGGATACTTGGAAATAAGAATCACCTATATAAGTGTGAAGTGAGGGCCGCTTCAATTGATACACTTATGAATCCAAAGGGGTGTCCAAGGCCGAAAAGGACACAAAACGTTAGAACGGACGAAATTGAGATGATATTGTGTCAATATTGTTGTCTCGGTATACACCATGGAGGACTAGTTCAAGGTTTTCATAACCACTATGCCGCCGGTATACTCGATAATGTTGACTATGGATAGGTTCAAGGTCACAAGCTACCTAGCCAAATGCAGTATTATCTCTTGAGGACTGAACTTTGCATTTGCATTCATTTTGCATTGGCATTCTCACTCATGTGGGGGATTGTTGGAAATGGTTTAAATGTTAACCATTATTGAGGATAAATATTGTTGATTAAATATTTATTATTTAATTAAAATATTTATTGGATGTTAATCTACGCCGTGAGTAGATGAACGTGGTATATTTAATATCTCTAAATCGATTTCTGGTGAGTGAGATATTGTATGCTAAAGGTTGGATGTTGAAGTAGTAATTAACATGTTATTAATTATAATAAATGTTAGTTGTCCCACATCGGTTATATGTGGATGATTTGACTAGTATTTAAGGCTATGTCTGTATGGGCTTAATAACTTGTTGGGTTGGTGTGTATGGATGTGTATTGGTGCTTTGGGCTGGTGTTTGAGCCTTATCTTTTCGGACCAACCCCACAAGCCCAATTCGATTAATTTTGAGCCCAATCCAGCAGCCCATGCGTGAAGCCCATCGGCCCAAAGACCTTTGGCTTCTGTAACAGCCAAGGCTGTTCACTTCAGCTGGCCACCTCTTCACGTCCAGAAACCGCCGGCCATGAATAGCTGTGTTAATGCAACGAGCCCCTCCACATGTCCGAGAGCTGCTATATAAGGGAGACATTGTCATTGCATTCTGCACTGAAACGAAAAAGCAAACTTCTCTTCTCTCAAAGCAGCATAGCATATCATACACCAGTTCAGTCTTCGTTCTAGTTCAGTTCGTCGGAGTTCGGTTTTGTTTGTGGTGCTACTACAACCGAGACGTCAAGATCGTTTTAACCTTTGGGGACGAGCTGCCTTACCGTGAGCACTACCGGGGCGTATTCTCGTCTTGAGGGCAGAAGTTTTACTTCGGACGATCTTTGGTTTATTCTAAATTTCGTTTTTCAGTTTCATTGTAATACTTATAAGTTTGTTTGTGTTCAAGTCAATCAATAAAGAAGTATTGTCCATTGTTATCTACGCGAGCAAGTACCCGATTCCTAACAATTATCAAAGTTATGCATCTGTAGTTTGTGTGTTTGGGATTGTCATCACAATTTCGACACAATTCTTGAAACTTTTCAATAGTTACTCTACTTTTGATTTTTATCAATTTCGACACCCCATTTTCTCCAACAAAATTTGTCGAGGAAATGACATCCTTTGGACGTTGGAAATTTTGTGATGTTCAAATTGCCACATATTAAAATGTATGAGTTAATATTGAAAATTTACTATCATCTAAAAAGGAAGTTACTATAAAGGATGATTTATTTGACAAATAACTAACTCTTTATTTTACCATGGCAGCAACTTGTTCAAATAACTCTTGTTTGAATCTGGCTTTGTGATCTAGCATCATATTCTAATTAGTTGCTTTAATTTTGTTCTTATTAATAGAAACTAAGAAAAATTCCATGAAGAGAATAATCCTTATTATGCAGAGGTCGGACTGTCGCACTCTGATATCCTTTGCACCGTAATCCAACATGCTTGCTTGCGGTTTCCTAGCCTCGTCAGTATAGTGTGGTACCAAGTCGTCCCTCTCTTCGAAAGGAATATTCGGAAACTAACACAACTCCTGCAAAACAACAAGATCGGAGAAAAGTTTATACTGTCGTATTATTTTTGGTGTGCACATTGGGAACAACAAGTATCCCTTATGAGTGGAAGTTGTGGAACTAAACTAATGTTTGGCTAAACCTGCAAGCATTTGATGATGCAAGCTAAGTATTTTGTTAGCAGCTAATTTTTACGTGTACATTAAGCTGAATCATTTAGTGCTGGTAGGACTGGGATATAAAAGGACAATACAAGTATCAGTCTTAACATCGAGTGATTTTCTTCATATTCAAGCGTTTCTTCTCTTAAAACGCTTTTATTATTTCCTTGATAACAAATTAGGTATCATTTTGATACGAGCTTATATCAATGGTGGAATTCTTCTGAGTGAATTCAGACTCCAAAAGAAAGAACACGATAAAGAAGATGGATAATTCAGATAACATTCATTCCATAATAGTGGGAGCTGCACTCTCGTGAGACGCGTCTCACATGGAGAGATGCGCGCGCTTCACGCGCGGCGCGTGTTGTGCACGCGCCCCTTCTTTTTCCGATTTTTTTTTTTTTTTTTTTGCAATATGTCCATATGCACACCACCATATATTCATATACATACCACTTAATGTTCATATGCACACCGAAAACTATCCATATGCACAAACTTTTTCTGGTTTTTTTTTGCGATATATTCATATACACACAACCATATATTCATATGCACACCACCATGTTCATATGCACACCGAAGAGTATCCATATGCACCAACTTTTTCTAATTTTTTTTTCATTTTTTTTATTTACAGTTTATTTATTTATTTATTTATTCCGATGGAGCCTTTGGCTCCGCCTTTGGCTACGATTTTACGGCTCCGCCTTCGCTCCGATTACTAATATAAGGATAATCGTCGGGCAACAATTTGGACTTTTTCGGCTCGCTCCGAGGCCTTCGGCTCCCCTCGCTCGAATCTTGACCAAAGAAGAAGCTGCAAACAAAACAACGAAGAGACAAACAAAAAAAAAAAGTGCAAAATAAATTTGAAAATTTAAAAAACAAAAATTGAAAATTAGTTGTGCATATGGAAATACAATGTGGTGCATATGGGTTAACATGCTTGTGCATGTGGATACACTTTGAAGTGCATATGACATGATTAAAAAAACAAGTGGAAAAAGGTTGTGCATATGAATATATGGTGATGTGCATATGAACTTATTGTCAAATTAAAAAATAAAAAATTAAAAAGAAAAAATTAAAAATTAAAAATTAAAAAGTCAACGCGTTGATCGGATCAACCCGGTCTCACAGTGAGAGATCGATTACATACAAGAATTTGCCTAACAGTGGAGAAGACAAATCTTTACATATTTATATAGCTAACACTTAAACCTAATGGGCCAAATAACACTTGGGTTTTCACTTGGGCTTTGGTTGTGGGGGTGTATCACATTTAAATTATTTTTCGGTTGTTTGTGAAATCCAACTAACATTATGATTGCAATGAAGAAATTGACTCCACTAAGTAGAACATGTCTAGTAATTTTCATTTACTTGGCCCGGAGTCCTTCTTCGTTGCACTAGGAAAGATAATTCCAGTTTCATTAGGATCCACGAAAAAAATTTGAACTGTGTGATGTGCCAATATACAAGTATCAGCATTCTAATCGTTAGGGCCTCATTGGTAAGTGCTACAGGATCTCTTGCATTGGAACCCATGGTTATAGACCCGAATCCATTAGTATGGAACATTTTATTTTCCAAGTGAAATCCCCTGGTATATGAAAGAGTGAAAAAGTGCTTTCGTTGTTGTGGAATAAGAAGCCTTCGAGTCAAAAGTCTAGTTCTTGAATACTTGCCATAGAATTCGTATTTCTTGCTCTTGTGACTGTGATAAGAAAGATTCTTGAATCAGCTCATATTTCAGTGTTGCTGAACGATTAGTAATCTATTCTTTTATTACATGACGAATACGTAACAAGGATACGATACGGTACGGCGATGTAAATACGTCATTTTTCCAAAAATCATGTATACGATACGTTAAAAATACGTTTTAGTTTTTTTATTTAAAATATATTTTATATATATTATAAATATATAATTCACCAATAAAAGCAAAACACAACTAATTCATAATAAAGTTAACCAAATAGCAAATAAAACATAGTCTTAATAGCTAATACTTAATAAAAACACACTAAAATGTTAATTTAAACATCACCGACTGCCAAATTCAGCCTATCTTTCGAAAATCCTAAGTTAATTTAAACATCACCCACTGCCAATTAAACACGAGCAATAAGCCTTCTCCAAAACCTCAATTTAAACATCACCCACTGCCAAATTGGCTATGGGTGTAGACCGTGGGCCTCTCCAAGCGCGCAGGGCGGCGCGACGACGAGCGGGGTGGTGCAGGGGCGATGACGAGCAAGGTGGGTCAGAGGAGAAGAGGGGCGAACGTTTGTGAAGTGTGGAGGCGCAATTATGGTTTCAAATTTGAAGGTCTCAAATATATTAAAAAAACCGTATTTTTCAACATATTTCAACGTACTTTGACCGTATTTCAACATATTTTAGACGTATTTTTTATTTAAAAAATTAATTTAAAAATCGGACCCCAAAAATACATCCCGGGAACGTATTTTACACGTATTTATCGCGTATAGTCCCCGGGACGCATACGTCCAGATTTCAGACGTCCCCACGCTTCATAGTCTATTAGTAATAGCTGCTTCAAATGATAATTTTTTTAGAGTACAATCACTCAAAATTAACTTCCAATCACACACAAATAGAACTCAAACAACATTAAAAAAATGATTCAACTCTTTCATAGCAAAACCATAATCAAACAAACGCCAATTCAGATCGCCGGCCACTAACAACCGTCACCACTGTCGCCGCAGCCGCCGCCGTCCATTTGGGAAGCGTGGTGGCCCACAGTAACCGCCGCTATAACAGCAGCGCCTGCTCCAGTTGCGGCGGCCCCGCCATCGTTGAATCCAGCATGGCGGTTGTTGTCGGGCGGCGATCCTCCGCTACTACGCTTCTGGCTTCCTCTTTTGCCAGCTGTCATCGAGCTGGATCCTTCTTCATCGTCAGATTTATGCTGTTTAGTTTTACAAATTGTGAAGCAGAAACAACTTTTTTTGCTCCACATCTTAAAAAGTCAGTATATCTATAAATGCACTCTATTGTTAGTTTAGCTTTGCAAGAGAATGGGTTCATATAGAGAGACAGCGTTGCATTAAACTGTTGAAATTGAAAAACGGATTGTTATATTATCTTATGTTTTTTTCTCTTTTTGTTTTTCAATAACACCCTACAATTTAGCTCGATTTAGAAAATAGAGTCAAGGCAAACCTTCAAACTCGATGTGGCCAAAAAACCGGAACCACGGATTCCGGTTTAGAACCGAAAACCGTCTCGAGGACAGTTCAGTTCCAGTTCCAAAATTGTAGATTCAAGAACCATCAGTTCCTATTTTTTTATATACGTTTTTATGTATATTTATGTTATAATTCATATTTATTTCACTAGAATATTATACTAAAATGCATAAACTTACAATTAAAAGAAGAAAATGTAGCGAAAAATAGAAAAGAAAAAACATACATAATTGGAACTGGATCCCATTTGGAACTGTCGGAGCCGAGGAATCGAACCGAAACCAGAACTAGTAGTTCGATTTGGAACCGAAATCAAAGAAGTTGGCGATTCGGTTCCAGTTTCCTCGGAGTGGAACCAAGAACTGTGGCCACCTCTACTTCAAACTTTGTGAAGTGTCTTCTTCATGTACAATGAGTTCCTTCTTAATAAGAAAAAAAAAAGGTACCCTTACCTCAAATTAAAAAGTAAATTAGAGTTACAAGAGTCATGTCCGATTCATATTTTTTTCTTTAACGAATCTCATGCATGAGATCATTAATTTGTCACTCTATCACTCAAATTAACTATGCATAACATAATTCTAAAATATAGGAGTGCTAGAAATAAAATGTGGTTCTCACTAAAATGCAGCCTCCGAAATCACTAACTGCAAAGGGTCGCTTCGCTGACTCGCTGATCTTGCAGATTCGTTTTTTTTCTTTTGTTGTTTTAATGACACTTGATTACGGTCACGGGTCATCCATGTAACTCCAATATTTAGTTAATTTAGCAATCAATTAAACTCAATATAATTTATTAATTCTTGAATTAAAATTTATTTAATTATAATGGAATTTGTTTTTCAGTTAGAATTTATTTTTCATCAATCATACAATTTAATATTGAATAATTAATAAAACTAGAACTGAAAACAAAATTGCATATATGAACCGCAGCTGATTTCCAGTGAGCAAATGGTTCCTAGCTGCTGATCGAGTACATATGATCGACAAAGCCAAATATTCTTAAAATCAACCAATTCCTTACTAAAGTTAAGACATATGATAGTATTTCCCCTAAAAAAGTAGTATAAGAATTAAAGTTTATTTTTAAAGGATAAATAATTAAAGTTTTTTGAGAATATAAATAATTAAAGTTCTTCAAAAAAAAAATAATTAAAGTTAATCGTACATGTGATAATTTGATATGATTGAGATTTGAGAGCGCGGCTAATAATTATTGTAAAAAGTGATTAGCACCTAATTGACCTTTAATTGCGCTATAATAATATTCATTAATGTACATAAATTTAAAAAAAAAGAAAAAACAGAATTTTTTTATTAATAACCAAAAACAATAAATTAAAATGACAGGCATAAAAATGTTGGTGTGTGCAGTTTATGCACACAGCGCATGTGAGATGCACACGTTGGTTGCATGAGTTTGATCGCACCGTATGACCGATTTATGATAGAATTTGTCAAAAGTGATAACTCAATTCTATTATTGATTTATAAACTGAAAAATACGATCCGATTAACTGAAATTTTATACTGTGAATATTTAAATAATAAAATTATTCGGTCACACAGTAATAAGCCACATGTATTAAAAAAAGAAAAGTTAGCTGTTAAAATAGAAATTATCACATTTCCCCTAGAGTTTATGCTTCTCCAAGTATATTCCCATTTTCAAAACCTATATTACCATCTTTAACTTGTGTACCGGCCATAGTATGTCCAATAGCTATATCCTTATTTAAAAAAGATCTACTAATAAATGATTCAAAATTTTTACTTTTCATTTAATAGATCCTTTTTCAATAATCTGCATTTAAAGGTATCAATATATTATACGAAAACAAATGAGCTTCAGATTTTTTCTCTCCAAAATTCTACATCTAAATTTCATGTCTTAATTGTTTAATTTTCAATCATTTTATCATTCAAAGCTGCCATAAATATATATATTTTTTAATCCAACCACTTTTTTTGCAAGGATAACATCTTTATTATGCATTCAAACTTTATTTTTTTGTGCCCATAAGGCCATAAACTCTAACCAATTTTTAATTCAAGATTTGTTTTACTACACTGTTAAATAAATAGATGTCAGACTTCTACTCATAAGTGAGTTGATGATAGTCATTGTCACTTAAGTAAAATAAAAGTGAAGAAGACTCTCATGATTCCGATTTGAATGTTTTTTAAAGGGTTAATTGTCTCTAAATTCTAAAGGTTTTTTCAAATTTTGAAATTGCACCCGTTTTTAATATTTTGGTTTTAAAAACCCAAACGTTTCAACTGTTCGTAGATTTGGCTCTCCGGTCATTTTTCCCCAATTTAAACACTACGTGGCACTCGTCGGAGCCACGCTGGACACGCTGGATGGCTAGTCAGAAATAAAACGACGTCGTTTCAGACTTTGGTCTATTTTTAGTATTAAAAATCAAAGTAAAATAAATTAAAATATTTTTTTCCTTTTTTTTTCCCTTCTGGTTCACGCCGGACTCTCTCTCTTTCTCTCTCTGCAGTGGGTTCCGTTTTGAATGAGGCTATTGATGTTGGGGAGATGAGATTTGAAGTGGTAGCCGAAGCGGAAGGGAGACGATGGAGTCGTCGTGGGCGGTGGAGGGGGATGCGGAGAAGAAGAGGAAGGAGAATGCGGCGGCGGCGGCAGAGAGAACGACGGCGGTGGTGATGACGAGGGAGATGAATACGAGGGCGGTGGCGGCGGTTTTCTTGGGGCGGCGGCTAGGAGGGCCGCGGAGGAGATGATGGGGACGACGGGGTGTTTGAGCTTCGAGAGCAACCGCGAGAGGGAGACCGTGGAGTCGAGATGGGCGGTGGAGGGGGATGCGGAGAAAAAGAGGAAGAGAATGTGGCGGCGGCAGAGAGAGCGACAGTTGTGGTGATGACGAGGGAGATGAATACGAGGGTGGTGTCGGCGATTTTCTTGGGGTAGTGGTGGGGGGTGGCGGCGGCGGAGGAGATGATGAAGACGATGTCGTTTTTTAAGGTTTGGGTTAAGGAGAAACGACGTCGTTCTGTCCACCCGTCCGGCGTGTTCAGCGTGGTTCGGCGAGTGCCACGTAGTATTTATATTGGGGAAAAACGATCGGAGAGCCAAATCTGCGAACAATTGAAACATTTGAATTTTTAAAACCAAAATATTAAAAACGGGTGCAATTCCAGAATTTAAAAAAATCTTTAGAATTTAGAGACAATTAACCCTTTTTAAATGCATTTTGAATGTTGCTTATGAGAAATTCAAAAAATTCGTTATTGTACAAAATTTAATTATTTTATTAGTATAATTTAATTACTATTTCGAAAAGAAAAAAAGAATTGTACAAAGATAAAACGCTAATGGAGCTGACTAGGAACTTGATTACACGTGTAAGCAACCTATTGAATGTATGAACACGTAAGCACGTGACGTGGACCAGCAGCTAACAACGAACAATTTCTCCTTTCAGATACAACGGCCCATTGAAAGCCCAAAATCTCCCAGCTCTCTCTCCTCCATCGACGGTTCGTCGGCCGGCGGCAGGAAAAAACATACCCTCTCTCTCCTCTCTCAAATTTTCTGCGAGAATCGCTTTTTAATTTAAAATTAAGTGAGGGATGGAGTCTCGTCATGCATCTCTCGGTCGACGAACGGTGTTGATCTCTTCTCTTTTATTGCGCATATACAAAATTGTTGATTTTGCGGTCTGATTTTGTTATATTCAGCCATTAATCCGATCATCGTATGCTTAACTTCATCATTTTCTGCAGTTGGAAGATATTCGACAGAAGCGCGCAGCAGAGAGATTGAGCAAGATCCCATCCGGACCAGATCTCGCCAAAATCCCTACCGGTATTGCCTCTGGTTTTATTTTCTGGTGTTTTTTTTTTTTGGGTAATAATTTTCTACCTTTCATTTAATGTTATTGTTTCATTTAGATGCTACTGGTACTGCTATCAAGAAATCGGAAAGTGCAAATCGACTCTCGGAGGTACCATTTTAGCTAGTTTAACGATAAAAATTTGTTCTATTTTGCACGATCTGATAGTATTAGCTCTTTGCGATTTCGATACTATAATGCAGAATGATATCAGTGGTTTATTATCTCAATTGAAAGACATGCAACAGAGGAATACAGAGCTAGAGGAAGCGAACAAGGAATTCACCTCATTGGTATCTTAATGCACAATATTTTTTTTTTAAATTGATTGATTAACCATATGATTAGATAGTCTAGCACTGCGTTTCCGTGTATTTATGATTGATTGATTTTAACTCTACATTGATCAGCTTCAGAAGAAAGAAGTGGAGAATGATATGATGCAGAAACGACTAAATGATCTGGTATCATGCCTCCATTTGAAGTATAATTATGACTTGCTTGATATATTATAACTTTAATTTTGGCAATATCGAGGGAGAAACAGAGATTTGGCTGATTTAATGATGGTATGCTTCAATTTGATATTTGTTTGTGCCTCTTCTAACATACTAAATGTAAAATAATTGTGGTAATAGATTACTTATTGTAACTCTATGGATATGTTCTATTCTTTAACTTCTATGACTTCCCGAGTATGCATATGTAGGTTAGTGGATGTCTGGGTAAATCAACTTCTTCCTCTTTCTATTGCAGGATCAGAACACAGTTCCTTCACTACGAAGAGCTCTAAAGGATGTTGCAATGGAAAAGGATGCTGCGGTCGTTGCACGGGTATCATATTGCATGACTAATCTGTTCGTCATTACTGACACCCAATTCTCAGTTTTTCCTTTCCTATAATACTTTCATAGGAGGATCTTTCTGCCCAGCTCCGCACACTGAAAAAACGTATGAAAGAAGCAGAAGAAGAACAGTATAGAGTAAGTTAGTGGCAGCCCTAGTGACTGATTTAACAAACATTAGCTCCCCTGCATCCCATTGTTTCATATGCTTATGAACTTATTGCAATAGGCTGAAGAGGATGCAGCTGCATTAAGAGCCGAATTAAATGCATTGCAACAGCAAGCAATGCACAATCCTTCAGGTGGCATCAATGCAACTGGATATTCACTTGATCAGATGCAAGTGATGGAAACAGAATTGTCGAATTTGAGGTCTAAGCTTGAGGTCAGATTATCATGCCTTCTTTTGCTTGTCTGATGAGAATGATTATCTTGATCTGAATCCCAAATTCCGTTCGTTTTTGGAAATTTAAAGCAAGAAGCAATACTTAGACAACAAGAGCATCAACTCTTAGCAGAGGAGCAGGCCCGTACATCTGCTCTTGTTATTCAGAATCAAGAGTTGGAAGAAAAACTTGCCACTGCCTCTAAAAGGATTTCAGGTATCACCATTGCTTTTCTGGGTTTTTAAGCTGCAGTGGCTGCTACTTCTGCTATTTATATTGTTAACCATGATAATTTCTATTCCTCGCTGTCCCTATAGCAAGGTCCCTCTTTCCTTTTTCGTTTGTCCATTTGCGTAGTCC
Organism: Schizonepeta tenuifolia; assembly: GCA_029490685.1. Taxonomy (NCBI): domain Eukaryota; kingdom Viridiplantae; phylum Streptophyta; class Magnoliopsida; order Lamiales; family Lamiaceae; genus Schizonepeta; species Schizonepeta tenuifolia. Next base: position 79,981,031 of record CM055957.1, on the reverse strand, counting down.
CATTCCGAAAACGGAAACAATTAACTCTTCAAAAGCTGTGTAGGACCTACCACTTTTTATCATTTTAATCTTGTTTCTTAATAATCGTGCCCAAAGCAAGTGAGACCTTGTTATTGGGACGGAGGGAGTAATAGTTATTTAGTATAGTTCCTCACATTAGGAATTAGTTAGTCATAACATGTACCAAGATCAATAGACCGATTACCCGAGGTGTAAGACTTTATCTTTATGAAAAAAATGACAAGTTTTTTGCTTTTTCATTGGTGGATGTAGAACTTCTGTCCCTGTTTGAGGCATTCCCATGTTTTCATATTTCACGAAGCTTTTTTACTTGTTTCATCTGAACCCTATGATCACTTATACATATTTCTCTGGCAAGTCAATGCAATTTTGTCCTGCTTCCAGTTGCTGTTTCACTATTATTCGTGACCGTTTGTCTTTCTATTTGCCGACATTATTCTTTTAAATTCTGCCCGTCTTACTCAATGCAGAAAATGAAACAGAACAGGTGCACCAAAAGGCCTTCACACTGGTACGAATTTTTTGACTGATCCATATTTCTAGAAAATACATGGTTCCACTTACTGATAATGTGTTACGCATGATCTCAGGAAGACAAGGAGAGACTTGAGAAGCAATTGCACGATATGGCAGTAGCTGTTGAGAGACTGGAAACTAGCAGACAAAAACTTCTAATGGAGGTAAATGATTTCTGTATGGCCCGTTTAACATCAAGAACTGAAACTCATTATACATTAGTTTATGCCTACAGATTGACTCCCAATCTTCGGAAATAGAGAGATTATTTGAAGAAAATTCAAATCTCTCATCTGCTTATCAAGAATCACAGGAACTAGTAGCACACTGGGAGAATCAGGTGCCTATTTTTCGGTTCGTGTTTTAGTTATAACCTAAAACCTTCATTCACTTGTGAGGTGGATGACTGACACCAGTCTAGTTATATCCTACTTTGTGGTGAAGGAGACCCCGTGTCTCTCTATGTCAGGATTTGGGATTATTTCTATTGCAGCACTCCATGTCAATCAATCTCTACCACCCTAAGCACTGTGTTTATATATAACTAGTTGATTGTTCCTTGTCATAATCTGATGCTGTTTTACGTCTTCTATCGAGATGACGCATTCTCAAACTATTGTTCAAATTCTCAGTTGGCATTTTGTGTTTCCTACAGGTCAAAGCATATGTACAGCAAAATCAGGAACTTCGCAACACATTAGACAAGTTGCGGACGGAGCAATCCAGTTTACCAGGTCTGAATGATAAGGCTTCCCAAGCACTTTCTGGCTCCAGCAGAGGTGATAACACAGTTGAATCTCAATACGGGGCTGAATATATTTCCCTAAAGGTTTGTCAGCAAAACCATTCTATTAGTATTCCTTATAGAGAAAAGGGTGTTATTCATAGTGAACTGAACTGTGAATCTGTTATAGTGTATTTCTCTTTCTTTCTTTCGCCCTTTAGTTTTCGAATTGAGGAAGGGTGTATCTATAAATTAATGCCCTTGTTGTACCTGTTAGTTCATGTACAGTCTGGAAATATGTCTACTTTTGGAGTAACTCGCTTATTTTCTTGTTTTTCACTTGTTATAGGGACAGCTAGCTAAAGAGCAAAGCAGAGCAGAGGCCCTATCTGCAGAGGTATTGCAGCTTGCCACACGTCTCCAGCATGCAACACAAGCGTACAATAGTCTCGTTCGCCTGTACGTGTTCTCCTCTCTCTCTCTCTCTCTGCGTGTGATATGATTTTCTAAACTGTTATCTTTCAGATACAAACCTGTGTTGCGGAACATTGAGAATGGTCTAATGAAGATGAAGCAAGATGGGTCAGTTACAGTACAGTAAGTAACCTCTGAATAGTTTGTGTTTTTTTGTATGATTAGAAATATTCCAATTATTGAACGATAGTGATAGCAATTCTTTTGATGCCGTGGATACCAAAAATGGGCAATGAATTTCTGTTATAATATAATTTATCTTTTAGACAGACTAGTTGATGATGCGCACAAATTTTCCTATACTTATTTTATTTATGTTCTTTTATACTTATTTCAGTGTATCACCAATTTTTTTTATTTTTTTACAATTGGTGTCCCATCCCAATTCGCTTCTCATTCTTTATTTGGTGTCAACTGAAATGACAACGAGATTCTCTAGTCAATAATTGCATTTTGTTTAATTGATTAGTACTATTAGATAAAAATTAATAAATTAACCCTTATGACCTGGACAGCGCGGTGGGATTCGTTGAAGACGACAAAAGCAGTAACATTTTCATTAATCTGACTTGATTTTGTTTTTTTCTACTAAATGAAGTCGATTTCAAATAACGGGCAAGTGTACATTGACGCAGCACAAGCTGATGCTTGAAATTGGATTGTGACTTTGCCAAAAAAATGTTGAAACGTTGTGTAAAATTGTCAAATTGAAAACATTGCAACATAACTGCAAAATTTGTGAAATATTGTGCCCCAATATGGAATTTGTCCAAATGTACGTGGTGCATATACTGTACACAACATATTAAGAATAGCAAAAAGGTGCTTCAATCTTACAGAGAATCAAATTGATTACATATGTTCATCTAAAAAAAAGATTGACATGTATATAATCAAATTGATTACATATGTTCATCTAAAAAAAAGATTGATTACATGTCCGTTCATGCATATATAACTCTTAGCACTCATATAATCTGGCATATGTTCAAAAATACAAGCAACCTAGTAGTATATATTTGGTTTTTAAAAAGGATATATACTATATACTTAATATTGCTTCTCTCTTACCAGAAGGCAGAAGCACTTCATTAAACTAAACAATGTCTTCATCAAATAACTCCAATATTCTTTTCCCTTTCGCTTTTACACTGCCGTAGCCGGGCGTTTCTGTATAACAAAAATATTAATTTACCACAGTTTTCGATGCATGATACAAATCTTTAACCTATTATGCAACTATAAATAAAGATTTGCCAAAAACGAAGAGAAAATTGCGCTGAAGATACAAAATTAACATAATAATAAAGGAACCACACTTATTAGATTAATCATATACAGTGTATATGTTGTTACCGCATTGCGCATTTGGGAATGAACGTGTCTTTTGCGATGCTTGAAAATAACAATCTTGCCCATCAAAGAAGCTCTGATTTAGGCTTAGCTGAATATTACCAATATATATGACTTGGTTAATTAGCCATCATGCATGACACTGATTTTACTACAACATAACTTAATGTTAATTAATCATATATAAATACATACCTGCAGGGAAAGATCCATCTTTTCCATTTCCCTTTGCGATTCTGTCTGTCCATCCACAAACCCTTGCTGCCATTTTCACAATATTGTTTCAGATAAATCACAAAAGTAAAAAAGAGAAAATAATAAAAACAATCAAATTTAGCATATTACTAATCCCATTTCTTACCAGTGGCGATGAAAAAGTAGCATTAGAAGTTATTTTCTTGGTCTTCAATGCATTATTCACGTCCTCACGAAGACGTTGTATCCAATTTTCAATAAAAGACCTTACCTCAGGTTTGTCTAATTCGGACCCAAATGACATAAGCACGTCCTAAAATTCCCTCATTATAAATTTAAGCCATACGTCCGGCGCCATGTCTCGATATGATATTGATACCGTACGATCCTTTACTTTTGCTCGTCGCGTCCACCTCTTGACGATGTGTTGCTCCGGTAGTCTCTTGAAATTCATCAAATAATAGATTTTCAGAATGTGACGACACAACACACCCTCAGTCTCCCACATACGACATGTGCATGTAGCAAGGTGGGTCTCTCTGCTGAAAATCACCTGTCGTGCCCTTGTACTATCCGATGACACTTTGAACTCGAGATCTTCCCCCATCGTGTTATAATCGGGATGTTGGATCATGTCGACATTCAGTGAATACATAGCCTCGTGCTCAAAAGACTTGTACACATTCCTCGTGTAGATCCGGGTCGCATGCTGCAGAAGTTGATTATTCTTAATGAATTCCACTGGCATAGATTTATCCTCTTCAGCTTCCTCAGCCCGCCATTCCGCTTGAAGTTTTTGACATTCAAGCACAAATTCGCAGAGCGACCTACTCAAACATAAATTTTTAAGGGTCTCACTGTGCAAGGTTGCACGAAGACCAGCACAAAACCGGTCATTGGTGAATACGGATGCCCACTTTCTTCTCAAATTGTACGTGTTACTAAACAACGTGTCGCCAGAAAGGTCAAAAGTTTCAATCATAACCTGCCACGAGTTTTCAAATTCATCTTCTGTCTCACAACCGTTGATGCAGTGATGCCACATCTTCTTGAATTCATCGTTCCCATTTAGGGAACTTGAGTGAGATGGGGCATTCAGATTAATCCGATGGCTTGCAGTTTGGAAGGTATTGTCTATACCGTCCATCAATGCCTGACATTGATCAGAAAATATGACCTGCGGTTCCTTTTTATCCATCGACCTCAAAAACGTTTCGAGTAGCCACTGGAACGACTCTGCAGTCTCATCAGACAAGAAACCCAATCCAAACATCACCTTTTCACGGTGATGGTTGACACCCACAAATGGGACACATATGACATTGTTTTTGTTTATTCTATACGTGGTGGCGTCCACTGATAAAACGTCTCCGAAGAATTCATAATCCACGAGACATTGGTAATCACGAAAGAAGAAGTTCATCAAGCTGCCATTACCATCCCACTGCGCATCCCGGTACAAAAATATTTCCTGGTCCGACTTTTTAGCGAGAAACTGCACAATGAAATTGGCATCGCCATTATCAACCTTGGTATGTTTCCTATGTCGACTAGTGTGGGGAGACTCAACATTCGTATGTTTCCTACGTCGACTCGTGTGGGCAGGCTCATTCCAAGGGCTGCCAGACAGCATCCGAAATCCATCTGGATTCAACATTTCAAGAGCAGTCTTCTTCGCATAGGAAAATTTAAGTCCTAATTCAACCTCAAATTCAACATTTCAGAATTAATACCGGAACGATCATCTGATTCCAGTGAAAGATCTGTATTCGTGAATGAAACAATTAAAAGTTAATATGAACATGATTCAGTCAGACGATTGCACTCAAAACAAGCTCGAGAATATCAGACGGATCAATACAGGAAACACACGCGCTTGGTATTAATTTTGAATCACTATGCAAAATCGGAACTCCACAATCGCAGAGAATTCAATACCCTTGCTCTACAACTCCAAAATCTTAAACGTCTAGCTAACAAAACTTAAATTAAGAAAATTTTCAATTGAAGAAAAAGCGAAACATTTCGGCACATACCTGTACCATGAAAGGCTCTCAACCTTTTATCTGGTTCCTGAAATTCAAAAGGTATGAATAATATTAGCATAGCATTATTATAATACCTAATCTCTCAAAATTCAATACATTTAACAATTTGTTACTATCAATCGATAGCCAAAAATTGACAATATTTAATAAAGCATGCTGCAGTAATTCTCATCTCGATATATTTCGAATAAGAAGCGACGAAAGTAGAATTTGCTGAATACATTTTACCCTAGCATCATTGTAATCTGAAACAAGTAGAAGCAGGATACTTCTCTGGTTGCTAGATTATTTTTTTTTAGAGAGAGAAAAACTGGGACATTCGAGGGCAGAGGTGAAAGCAAAGCGTCTTTAGGAAGCCAACAAATAAAAAATTAAAAAAAAAAAAAAAAAAAAAAAAAAGAGTATGGCGGGAAAATTAATCCAGCAATTGCTAATTGGGTCGATGAATTGTTTAGTAATAATGGGCCACAACTTTCCTCAAAAAGTTAATAAATTATAATGGGCCATGACATTTTCCTTTTCCTTATCTCGCCACGGAGAATATTATTTTCACATTTTAAGAGTGGTTCCGGTGTATCATCGCTTCGGCGGAAAACAAGTGACAGCATCCAATTTTAATGAAGGAGGATCGTAATAGTCCCAAGGATAGGGATCTGGTGAGAAAGATCTTATGTGAGAACATGAGGATGGTAGATTTTAATATATTTTTATCATATTAGTAATACACATATTGTAGAAATGAAATCACACACGTTCTAATGTACAAACATTGTTATGCATAAATTAGTATAACGTAATGTATTGTTAAATCTGAATTATTGATGAACAAAAATCAAAGGTCTAGATTTATTCTTATTTTTTATCTAAAAAAGCATTCTAATGTGCTCCTCTTCCATAGTCTCAATATTTATATAAATAAAATAAATAAATATTCTCCTTATTCGGTGTTGAATTAATATGTCAAGGATTATCTACAATAAATTTTCGTGTTCTGTTACAAGCTTGATGCAAAAACTTAGGTACAGACAGTAACCGCAACTTTTAATTTTAATGTGTAACTCTACTTTGTCACGAATTCTAATTCAACCTAATTCTGCTCTCTCACACAACTTCTCTCGGTTCTCATTATCCATCACTTCAAGTTTATCAGCTGGACAGAAAATCTGGTGCCCCAACCCAAGGGTATACCATACCCCAACTTCGGCTAACCGTAATGAGTAACAATAAATAGCCCCGTATAAGTTGAAATTAGATAACAAAAACTTCAATTAACCCAAAAAAAAAATTCACAATTGGTGTAATGCACTAATGGTGTCCCAATTCGCTTCTCATTCTTGATTTGGCGTCGACCAAAAAAGTGACTATTTGGAGTTGAAATTATAACGAGCTTTTGAAAATTGTATGAGGATAGTACTTCAATCTCTTATACGATCGAGATTGGTTACATACTTCAATCTTCTTTATGATCAAGATTGGTTACATATGCCTCTTCAAAAACAAAGATTGGTTACATATGTCAGTTCATGCATATATCATATTAGCACTCATATAATTTGCTACAAAATGCTAATTCTTTGAAAATGTTTCTCTCTTAATTCTTACCAGCTTTACCAGAACCACTTCATTAAACAATGTCTTCATCAAATTACTCCAATGGTCTTTTTTCTTTACCTTTTACACTACCGTAGCCAGACGTATCTGTGTACCAAAAATATCATTTAGCACAGTTTTCTATACATATGGTATCATATATTTAACCAATATTATGTAACTATAAAGAAAGATTTGCCAAAAACGAAGAGAAAATTGCAAAGATACAAATTAACATAAGAATCACACTAATTGGAATAAATGTTCATACCGCATTGCGCATTCGGGAATGAAAGTGTCTTTTGCGATGCTTGAAAATCACAACCTTGTCCGCCAAAACTGCTCTCATTTATGCTTAGCTGAATATTACCATTTATGATGTTGCTAATTAGGGATCATGCATCCCAGGAATTCAATTACTACAATATAAATAATTTAATTTTAACCATATATATTCATACCTGTAGATGAGGACCCATTTTTTCCACTTCATTATGCGGTTCTGTTTGTTCACCCATAAACCCTTGCTGTCATTTTCACAATCAATATTGATAAACAAAATCACAAAGGTGAAAAAAAATAAAAATTCAAATTTAGAATGATTAGAGTTCTTGTATTGTACAAAATAATAAAGTTACTAATATCTTACCACTGGCGATGCAAGAGTAGCATCCTTAGTTCTCATTGCACTGAATTCCATAATAAGACATACCATATGTTCGTTAACTAGAGACTTAAACTCATTACTTCGTTTGGACTCCATAAGCATGTCATAACATTCCCTCATAGTATAGTCATCCCGCACGTTTGGCGCCATGTCTCCGCCTCGGAGTTGGGCATATGCTTCCGCATGATCCCTTACTTTTGCTCGTCGCGTCCACCTCTTCATGATGTATTGCTCCGGCAATCTCCTAACGTTCCTCACATAGTAGACTCTAAAAATGTGATGATAAGCTTAATAGATGTTAATTTGTATTGAGAAATCATGTTTGGATTGAGTTTTGTGCTTAAGTAATGTTATTTTGTGAAATATGATGTTCGTTCATACTTTGTTTAATTTTGCAGAAATTTAGAGTTAATCTTATTCAAATTGAGCATGATAAGATGAAAGTACAATTCGATAGAAATTTGTAGGAAAAAACGGATCCAAAATCGGAGTTATAATGAAGGAGAACGGGCCAAAACAAAAACGTTACGCGCTGGCCCGGAGTGACACGCGGACAGCACGCGAATTTTCTAGATTTTTCCTATTTTTGGTTGTTTTATCCTATTTTGGTTATTTCCTACTCCTATTAGGATACAACCTTATACTCTCTACACCTATATATATATGTCCTCCAAAACACATCTAGAGATAATCTCTCATCTCTCATTTATCTTTTAACCCTTTAATTTTTTTATCTTTTTCTTCTATTATTTTAGATTATGTTATTTAGATTTATTTTCTTGGAGGAGTTTTGAAGATTGATAGAAGAGAAGAAGATGCACTCAAGAACTATGGATTCGCCTATGGTTTTTATTTTATTTATTAGATATTGTTTATGATATCTATGAGTAACTAATTTCCTTTTATTCTAGGGCTAGAGAGTAGATGGATAATTAACTTTGATTTTTATTTGATTGATCAATTACGACCCTCGCTTCTTTCTTGTGTTCTTGGTTTGATTGTTTGTTTAATTGCTTAACTACCAATTTTGCAAGATTTGATGTGTTAACTTAGATCAGAAGAAGATAGTTAATACTTGATCTAGAACATAGGACATACATTGCAAAATAACCAGAAGGGGACGAGCCTTGTGTGAGAGCATTAATATAATCGATCTTTCTGGAGTTGCATGCATATGATGTTTGTCGGGAACGAAAACCCTTGCATGTGATCAACGGTTTATTCGCTACGGAAGTAGGTTTAAACTAATTTCGTGATTGTTCTAAGAAGAGTTGAGTCCCAATGTTAATTGATTAATTTATTGAATCTTGAAGTTGATTTTTCATTGAAATCGAAATCTTGGGATATCTTCTCTATCTTGAATCTTTAAATCTTTTCCTTTGCTTTTGATTTTGTTATTTTGTTTAAATATTTGCATCTTAGTATAATTATCATTAAAGTTCGAAAGTCCAAATAGGGAAAACGATTGAAAGTAGTACTTGCTAGAATTAATACAATCCTTATGGAATACGACCTTGCTTCCATGTGCTTAATTACACCCGTGTACTTGCAGTGTGAAAGAAAATAGCGAACAAGTTTTTGGCGCCGTTGCCGGAGATTGTTTTAATTCTAATGATATTACGATTAGGTTGTTTGATACTAGTTTAGACATATATATTGCTTAGTATTCTAATTCTATTGTTTTTTAATTATTTTTCTTGCAAGGAGGTGTAACCATGGCTTCTCAATGGGAACAGTGGATGAAATTCAGGTGGCAATGTGAGATAATGAAAGACAAGATGTTAGAGGAAATTACAGTTCTCCATCAACAAGACGGAGGATTTGACAATCCACTACTACCCCAAAAGTATGATATGTTGAGTGGAGTATATTCATGCATAAAACAGGTTAATGCAATGCTCTCAAAAATTGAAAGTGAATTTTTTTATGAAGAGCCACCAATTCCAAGTGAAAAGCCTCAAGCACTTGATGAAGAACAAGAAATTGAAAATGATGAAAAGGTTAGTGAAATTTCATATTCTACATTACTTTCTCCTTGTTCTTCTTCTCCCACTCCTCTTCCACTTCCTCAATGCTACCAAGAGGAATCCATAGATGATCAAGTCTCCAAATTCCCTCAAGAAGAGAGCCAAATTTTTTCTATCCACCAACCTCTGCAATTCCATGAGGATGAAAAAGATAAAAGAATTGAATGTAAAGTCCTTAATTTGGTCAATCCTTACCTCGACATGGGTGATACATCGAAGGCTTGTTTTTTCCACTTTTATTTAACTTCCTCTTTTAATTTTATGTCTGGATTTTCTAATGTGGAATTGTTTGAGTTTGGTAGTATTCTAGATCATGTGCAAATTTACTATGATTTTCAAGATTTCTTCAAGGATGTTATGCCACCATACCATTGGGATGCAACGGATGGAATACTCAAATTCGATGAAAAGTGGTCTCCACCGACGCCTCCACCATTAATTCGGTGAGTTTGTTTCAATCAACCTCCTCTTCTACTTGTAAACTTATTCTTCCTAACTGTTGAATAAGTTTGGGGGAATGAAGAAGGGGATTGATTCTATCTTTTCTTGCTTTTTAGGTAGTTTTCTTTTTGTTTTTTTTATGCTTTATTATTTTTGGTGATGAGTCTTGAGTTGCCTCATTTTTAAAGTGCTTAAAATTGTTTTGAGATAAGCATGATTTTTTGGCGATTATGTGACTTGGCTTGTGATGAAATTGTGGATTTTGGTTGGATTGAAAATTGATGATTGTGAGTTTTTCATGATGGATTGAGTATGAATTGATAGATTGATTGTTTTGGCCTCTTTAACTTGAAAATAGCCTATGTGAGATTTGAGCCTTGACTATTATATTTTCATAGTCTATTTCATTCTTGTGTGGTTTGTCAGGCATGCATGTTAATATCTAGAACTTGCCATGAATCTTTTTCAAGATTGTGTTAGTGTGCCTAGAATTAGGAGATAATTTAAGGTCATCATTGTTAGCCAATTTTTCCCTATTTGTTGTCCAAATTGCTAAATCTATCCTAGTTTGATTCTTTGAGCTTTTGAGCTTTTTCTTTGAAAACCCATTGGTAAATTAGGGTAGATCTTTATAAGAAATTGGTTGAGCTTGAAAAGAGTAAATGCAAGGAAGAATTGAAAGAGCACTTTGAGTTGAAATTAACTCTTATAAGCTCATGAAAGTAGAAAAGTTTTAGTATGAAAAAAAAAGGAAAAGAAAGGATAAAAAAAAAGAGAAAAATAAGAGCAATAGAGCATAAAAGGGTGATTGGTTGATAATTTGGTGCTAGTAAAATTTGTGGTGTATGGTTGAAAAGTTAAAATGAGTAGAAGTGTTTGTTAAGATGAAGGAGCTTGTGATGATTTTGCTTGATTTAGTCACTTGACCTAAATTTTCCTACATTACCAAAGAGCCAACATTACAATCAAAATAAAGTCCTTCTTGATCTTAATTTGAAGCACACATTTGAACGATGGCGATGTAAGATAATTGGAAAGCTTATGGTAGGTTGCATGTTATGCTTTGATTTGAGAGAATACACTTCCCACATTATACACTTGAGAGTTGAGAGTTTACTTAAATACTTTCCTTGTCGTGAGGACTCAAAAGTTTATTGAGGTTATAATTATTAATTTGTTGGTTTGAGCTTGATTTTGATTGTGATTCTCGCATCATTGTTGTTTTGTTGAAAATTTCTGAAGCCATTAAAGTTTCCGCTTTGCCTTAATCCATGTTTATTTTGTTATTCTCTTCTTCTCGTTGTTTGAGGATAAACAACCCTTTAAGTTTGGAGGATTGATAAACATGGATTTTCTCATCTTTAGAAGATTAATTGATGTTATTTTGTATTGGGAAATCATGTTTGGAATGAGTTTTGTGCTTAAGTAATGTTATTTTGTGAAATATGATGCTCGTTCGTACTTTGCTTGATTTGCAAAAATTTAGAGTTAATCTTATTCAAATTGAGCATGATAGGATGAAAGTACAGTTTGATAGGAGTTCGTAGGTGAAAACGGATCCAAAATCGTAGTTAAATGAAGGAGAACGGGCCAAAATAAAAACGTTGTGCGCTGACCCGGAGTGACACGCGGACAGCACGCGAATTTTCTAGATTTTTCCTATTTTTGGTTATTTTCTCCTATTTTGGTTATTTCCTACTCATATTAGAATACAACCTTGTACTCTCTACACCTATATATATATATATATATATATATATCCTCCAAAACACATCTAGAGATGATCTCTCATCTCTCATTTATCTTTTAACCTTTTAATTTCTCATCTTTTTCTTCTATTATTTTAGATTAGGTTAGATTTATTTTCTTGGAGAAGTTTTGAAGATTGATAGAAGAGAAGAAGAGGCACTCAAGAACTACGGATTCGCCTACAATTTTTATGTTATTTATTAGATATTGTCTATGATGCCTATGAGTAACTAATTTTCTTTTATTCTAGGGCTGGAGAGTAGATGGATAATTAACTTTGATTTTTATTTGATTGATCAATTACGACCCTCGCTTCTTTCTTGTGTTCTTGGTTTGATTGTTTGCTTAATTGCTTAGCTATCAATTTTGCATGATTTGAAGTGTTAATTTGAGATCGGAAGAAGATAGTTAATACTTGATCTAGAACATAGGACATACATTGCAAAATAACGAGCCTTGTGTGAGAGCATTAATCTAATCGATCTTTTTGGAGTTGCATGCATATGATGTTTGTCGGGAACGAAAACTCTTTCATGTGATCAACGGTTTATTCTCTACGGAAGTAGGTTTAAACTAATTTTGTGATTGTTCTAAGAAGAGTTGAGTTCCAGTGTTAATTGATTAATTCATTAAATCTTGAAGTTGATTTTTCATTGAAATCGAAACCTTGGGATATCTTCTCTATCTTGAATCTTTAAATCTTTTCCTTTGCTTTTGATTTTATTATTTTGTTTAAATATTTGCATCTTAGTATAATTATCATTAAAGTTCAAAAGTCCAAATAGAGGAAAACGATTGAAAGTAGTACTTGCTAGAATTAATACAATCCTTGTGGAATACGACCTTGCTTCCATGTGCTCAATTACACCTGTGCACTTGCTGTGTGAAAGAAATTAGCGAACATATGACGACACAATATACCCTCCGTCTCCCACAAACGACACGTACATGTAGCACGGTTTGTTCGTCTATTAAAGTTCACCCGCCATCTCCTTTTAGTCGGGGAATTCTCCAACATATCAAACTCAAGATCTTCCACCGTCTTGTTATAATAAGGATCTTGGATTATGGATACAGACAATAATTTTTTAACCTCGGTCTCGAATATCTTGTACATATTCCCCGTGTACACCCGGGCAGTAGGCAAGAACCAATCATGATTTTTGACAAATTGGCCGGGTATACCAACCAGAGTCCGCGCCTCCTCTTCAGCCTCCATAATCAGCCACTCAGCTTGAAGTTTTTTAGTATCAAGCACAAATTGGTAGAGCAAATTGCTACTTGAACATGAACCTTTAAGAACCATACTATGTGGGCTTGCACACAGACCCGCACAGAAGCGGTCATTAGTGAAAACAGATGCCCACCTTCTTCTCATACTGTACATCTTACCAAACCACGTGTGACTAGAAAGGTCACATGTATTGATCATAACTTGCCACGAGTTCTTGAATTCATCTTCCGTCTCACAACCATTCACGCAGTGATCCCACATCTTCTTAAATTCATCGTTTCCATTTAGGGAACGGAAGTGAGACGAGGCATTCAGGTTAATTCGGTGCCTTGCAGTTCGGAAGGTTTTGTCTATACTTATTAGGCATGTCAACGGGTGGGCTTTACCCGGACCGGACCGGAACCTGTAACAATTCATAGCCTTATAGAAATTAGGTTCCGGTTCCGGTTCTAGAACCGTTAGGACCCGGACCGAACCATGAAAATTCGGACCAGCCCGTTGGATCCGGTTCCGGTTCCAGAACCGCTCCATTTTTTTTTAATTAATGAATTTATTTATTTATTATTATTTAAATTTATTTATTTATTATTCTTGGAATCGGACCAACTGATTCTACCCGGAATCGAACAAGTCTAACCCAAATTGATCCGTTGGATCTGGTTCTGGTCCAAATCCGTCTTATTTATTTATTATTTTTTTTATTTACATGCTTGTCTCTTCTTATATGTTATTCTTGGAACTAAACTAACCGGTTGGACCCATAAGTTAACAAGTGTAACCCAAACTGACCCGCTGGATCTAATTCTGGTTCAAATCCGTCTTATTTATTTATTTTTTTATTTTTTTTACATGCTTGTCATTTTTTATATGTTATTCTTGGAACTGAACCAATTGGTTGGACCCAAAATTAAACAAGTATAACCCAAACAACCGATCCACTGGATTCGGTTCTAATCCAAACCTGTTTCATTTATTTATTTATTTTTAACCTGTTTGTCAATGCATATTAACATAAAAAAGAAAAGAAGTAAAAAGCCTCAAGTAACCTCAAGTAGTTCCATCATATATCATTGATATAACTAAATCAGAAGAAAACAAGATGACATCTTTAATTAAAACACTTAAAGTTAAACATCATCTAGCTACAATTAGTGTACATATCAGTCGAAATAATTGAAATGAAAATTAATGGGACCACCGACTGATACTTTTCCGCCCGAACAAGTAGATGTAAACCAACCTATTGATACAATAGAAAATAAATTAATATAAGATGGAAAATGATTCATGTATTAAGATTAAAGTAAATTCAAGGGCTTATAGTTCAAGATGTGTGCACTGCAACGCACATGCAATAAATCTCCTGACAAATGAAGCGATGAACCAGAAACGAGCCACCTCTTAAGCTTATGAATCATAACGGTATTAGCACTAACATTGTCAACAACAACTGAACTCACCTTCTTATCTAAATTCCACTCAAGAATCCTGTCCTTCATAAAGTTAAACAACCTATCTCCATCGTGTGGATATTCAAGTAACTTGAATGCAATGATTTTTTTATGCAATTCCAAGACTCGTCAATGAAATGAGTAGTCACACAATTATAAGCTTTGTTAGAATGATCCGAAGTCCAAATATCTGTAGTCAAAGAAACTTTGCAGTTGAGCTTATCTAATAAACTGTAGATTTTCACCTTTTCTTCCTCAAAGACACTAATCACATCAGCCCTAATGGTATTCTTGGAGGGTAACTTAAAATCAGGATTCAAACCATTTAAAAACGCTTCAAAGTAGTCATGTTCACCCTATTGAATAGGTAATTGTGTTTAATACATGCTACCGCCAAATCCCTTCTACTTTTCAGCTGATCAAACTTATATTCACTTCTAAGACTTCGATGACAACTTGTAGAAGAATCTTTGAGAGTGAACATAGGGCAAGGGCCTCTAAGGTGCTTTCCTAGGCTAGAAGTC
Organism: Schizonepeta tenuifolia; assembly: GCA_029490685.1. Lineage (NCBI taxonomy): Eukaryota > Viridiplantae > Streptophyta > Magnoliopsida > Lamiales > Lamiaceae > Schizonepeta > Schizonepeta tenuifolia. The sequence continues at coordinate 79,966,017 of CM055957.1, read as the reverse complement.
CCCGCGTTGGTTTTCTAATTCAACTTCTTTTTACAATAATTGCAATTTGCATCTTCAAACACACCCGGACTTATTTCAATTTTAGTGAAATGCTGCCAAACAACTGAAGGTTTTCTTTTTGTACCACTAGATTTCTTCAATGTTGCTGTAGTACCGAGACTCTCTGTTAGACCTTCTTGATTAACAACAGGTTCTATAGGAGTTTCCATAGGGTCTATAAGTTGAGAACTTTCACTTCTTTGAGACATTTTACTAGCGAATCCAACAAAATAACAATTTATAAACAATCAATATACAATATGTAGATCACCAAATCAGAAAATATATCAAATTATTCAATATATGCAGCAATATCACAACATACAAGAAATTTCCTAATTTGGATCAAATTGAAGAAGGCAAACAGATAAACCTTGTTGCACGAGTCCATTAACTCAATTGTAGCTAATCAATATTAATTGTCTGCATGTATACCATCTAGCTTAATTTTATATTTTCAGATTTGCATGTGACAAAAAATAGAGAAGGTAAAATATACTGACCAGGGAATCTGAATACTGATTATGAGCCACCAAAATTCTAATTAACCACCACCATCAACCACAACAATATACTAATAATCACAATAATATGCTAGTCGGGAAAATAACAAAACCAGATACAAGGTCAAAACTAGCTCAATAAACACATTTGGTTCATTTTCCACAGCATAAGTACCAATTAATCCAGAAACAAATAAAAAATCCAATTAACAAGGTGAAAGCTCCAATTTCCAACACGATCAACGTGGTGACTCTTCTATTATCATGAATCGCATAGAGAATGTATAGAAACGTAAAATCCCCATTCTACGAGATCTATTTCCTACACAACTGAAAAATGTAGAAAGATCTAATCCGAAAGCTACCAAAGAAAATACCATCACACATATTCGCATAATCACCAAAGTTTACAAAATTCACCAGAAACCATTCTTATTCTTACAAAATTCGCATAATTGCGGAATTCCAACACAAAATAGTAAAGAATCGGCAATTTAACCCCACAATAAGAAAACCCATGATGAGAAAAACTTTTTAGGCAAGCCCATGATCAGCAACATAGATTTTGATTATAAACTTTTGCAAAATCGAAGAACTCACCAATCAAGCCAAATATCTCACTTTCGTCGGCGGCTAATGCAGTAGCGGTGGTTTGCGAGCAGCTCCAGTAACTCCAGTATTCCACGACGGAGAGCGAAGACGGGAGGCGGTGTTCAACCTAATTAACCTAAGTTGCACGCAATTGAACGTGGTTGTTTTAGATTAGATAAGTTAACCCGAATATCGTCTCTCAAGGAAGGTTTAACACGGTGATTGTTGTATTACTATAAGAAAAGAAAATAACAAGAAAGCAATAAAATAATTGGGGTTGGTTTATTATTCCTAGGCGAAAAGATAAATTAAACATAAATTAATTCTAGGCAAAAATTAAACTCTAATCTAATGACATGAAGATAGAGATCATAACAAGAATGTATCAATTTAAACACAAAATCAAAGAAACCAAAACCAAAAAAGACTTGAATTAAAATCCAACCTGAAATAACAATCAAGTCCGCGGAGTTGTAGTTCGTAATCCGGAAATTAAATCAACTAAACTATGAAACAATAAACTAAGAACCAAAGGAAAAAGTATTTGAATGCTCAAAAACTAGGTAAAAGTCGTGTGGAAGAAGAAGTGAGGCGGAAGAGCATAATATAACCCTATTTATAAAGTTTCCAAAAATACTCACCGCCATGGGCCAGGCGATCGCCTGGCCCCCCGCCTCTGTCCGCCATCGAAGTCCAAGCCAGGAGATTGCGTGGAGTATAGATGATCGCCTTGGTCCTGTCTTCTGCTCCCGTTGAAGTCCAGGCCAGGCGATCGCGTGGGAGTGAGGCGATCGCCTGGGTGTTGTCTCTGTCCCTCGGCAACTCTTGCCAAGCGATCGCTTGGCATGCTGAGCGATCGCCTGGACCTTCTACGCAGTCACAATCCTTTCAAACTTCGACTCTTGTCATCTCAACTTCATCTTCTTTCTTCCTTGATCTAAATACCTACAAAACAACCAAAAATCCACACAACACTTGGTTCGAAGAATTAGTTCCATTTCCAAAACAAAATAGAATCATTTCGCACTAAAACCATCGGAAATGCACCAACTAAACCAAGTAAATCACAACTAAATGAAGGTGAAACACCCATCCACACACAAAACCTTGCTTGTCCTCAAGCAAATCTTATTTCAAATCAAAATGAAAAAGTAATGAATTGAACCAAACAGTTCATACTCCAATAAGCCTTAAATTTCAAGACAAATTCATCACTCATCAACTAAACATAGTCATCACAAAACAATGAGTGGACCTTCACACAAGAACTCAATCAACTCGACATTCAACTGCAAGATCGAGGTGAGAAAACGCAAACTACAAACAAGTATCCCAAATTTATGCTCATTCTTACTCATAATTATTAAGTGAATTCCGGGCAAAATTCACTAGGTTTACTCATGGAAATTCCGATCGCCTAGCGTGGTTTCCCATACCCATTTCTTGTATAATATATTCAACATTGAACAGACAAGAAAGAGGGGTAGAGCCCTTCAAATCACAACATTTAGAACAAGAAAGAGGGGTAGAGCCCTTCAAATCACAACATTTAGAACCAGGACAACACATAGAAATCTCAAGTCAAGTCGGGTTATATGGCCATAAGTCATGAGGTGTGAACATTTAGAGATCATCTAAAGTATCCTCATGTGGTTTCTCATGCTCATGGTTCACAGAAGAGCAGAGGCCTCCCAACATAACTTAACAAATTATACAATTAACGGCTCATTAATCGGGATACACGTTTTTTTTAAAACAACACTGTTCTCACCCTTCACCCACATGTAAACATCAAACTTCAATCATCTTAGCATGAAATGCTCCACAAACGAAAAGCAACAACCATATCAGTCAAATCATGAGAAAATACCCCAATCAATCAAGCAAATCGAAACATGAACTAGGAGCTTCAATACATACTTCCGCAATTCAATCATGAAACAAAATAGATCAAGGACAAACAAAGCTAGATCATCAAGAAAATACACCCCCCGCTGACAGAAATAAATAATGTCCTATTGTGTCACATAAACCAAAAGAAACGGAGAAAGGACGATAAAGAACTACAAACCAGGAAAAAGAGATGAGATAACCGCAACTACTAAAATTAAGCAACCTGCACAACACGTGAAAGAAACAAAACACTACCAAGATACCAACAAGAAAGAAAGCAAAAGAAGAAAAACAACACCACAATTCAGAAAGATGGAAAGAAATAGCGTACTCATCAACAGTGAAGCTCACTGTTGATCATCATGTGGTGACTGGTGATCATCATGTGGTGACTGAGAAGGATCACCAGGTGGTAAGCGCCAACGAGCAAAATGACGCTCGAAATTATCCATACGCTGAGTCTGAGCGGTATTATATTGTTGTTGCGCCTCCCAGTGCTGTGCATTGAGCGTCCACTGTTGAGCCTGCTTGGTCCAATACTGGCTGCTAGCATTATGAAACTGAGAAACTCCTTGCCAATGTTGCGCCGCCAAATCCCAACTTTGATCATTAGCAACCTAACGTTGCTCATTCTCCGCCCAACGCTGCTCATTCCGCTGCAAATACTCAGTCTGAGTATTCAACTGATCGCCATAAGTAGCAATGCTCTATTGTAACTGGCCTAACTGTGCCCCCAAGTCAGTCCCAAAAGCAGCAAATCGGACTGAAAACCGCCGAAATCAAAAGAGTCGGACCCCGAGGGAATAGAAGAACTCAATGGTTGAGAGGGCCCAACAAACGGAGGGTGGCCCGGCTCCCTCGGCCCGCCAACTCCCTCGCCAACAAGTTGGTCAGCAAAATACCGTTTCACCACAGGACGGTCCGCAAAAGAAAGAAAAGTAGTCTCATTGGATATAAAGAAACCATGCCTGAGCTCAGAATAATCCAAATACTTCAGATCCACCGTAGCATATGGATAAGGGGGGTAAGGACCCTGAAAAACCTTAAACTTAAGAGCTAAATCCGTGGCAAGCTGAGGAAAGGCCGCTGCGGAAGTAGACTTGAACTTGATATTTTGCAAAGCGGCATAAATAAATTGAGTTGGGCACACCGGAACTGCCCGCACAGCACAATCTAGGAGATACAACTCTGTGAGGTGAACCTTGCTAGAGTCCTCCCGCCCAATCATATTATACACAATATATTTGTGCAAGATGCACAACACCGGATTACGAATGAATCCACAAGAAACTCCCCCCGGCTTCCAATTATCCAAACCAGATAAGTTCCGCCACGCAGCAGAAGCATTAAAATCATCAGGTACAGACGTAACGCCCCCTTCCATTCGAAACCCAAATACCTGATGCATAACAGTCGGTCCAGCCCGACATTCCTTCCCCAACAAATGAAAGGAAATACCATGAAGGTCATCCTCAAACGACATGGTAGCAATAAACTCAAAGCATAACAGCATATAACCATCCCATTCAGAATGAGCATACTTTAATAAGCCGAGCAACCGAAGATAATTATCTAACTCATCCACAACACCATATTTAGAAATTTCCTCCCAATCAATGTAATGAGCAACAGGCTTACGTTTATAACAGAAACGAGAATAAAGCTGACCTTCCTCCGGTGAATAAATCGGAAATGGGGCGCTATAAGTGGCACTGATATCCACAGGTTCCTCCGACGGCTCCGACGATTCCTCGGAGCGCTTGGTTTTCTTGGCACGACCCATGAAGCAAACAGAAATAGAAGTGTGGACACTGGACAGCCTAGGCGAACACTCAGACGCAAGGCGATCGCTCGGCCTGTGAGAGGGACGACGAGCGTGCGGAAAGAAGGCGAGCGCGTGGTCGGCAAGAAGAGTGAAGCGAACGCCTGGCACACGCAACGATCGCGTGACCGGATGGGAATGGCGGTACGCGACGCACAGAGAGAGGAATAGCGACGAACAAGCAGAGGAGAAACGAAAGTGAGATAGATGTAGGTGGTGGTGAATTAATGAGGCGGTAGTTTGGGGCGGAAAAAGTGTGGCCGACGGAAAAGAGGAAGAATGGCGATGGAAGGATTGAGAAGAAGGAAAAAATATGGGTGCAAGCGGCGGATTAGAGAGGGAAAGAGAGAGAATGGAGATGTAGGGTTTAGTGGGCCCTTAATTGGAAGGAGTAAAATCGAGAGGCAGGCGAGCGCGCAGAGGGCAAACGACCGCGTGGGTCGGTGTGCAGCAGTAATAGACAGGACCCAAGCGATCGCTTGGAGTGGAGGCGATCGCCTTGGGTCTGTCTTTGAAATTCGGTGTCGTGGACAAGCGACCGCTCGGAGAAGAGGCGATCGCCTGGATTAAGCTCTGAAAATGGACTATGATGGCCAGGCAACCGCTCGGGAGGGAGGCGATCGCCTTGGTCGCGTCTCTGAAACCCGGCACTGATGGCCAGACGATCACGTGGAGAGGAGGCGATCGTCTGGAGTGTCTTTGACCTTTTTTTTTTTTCAAAACAGTGGGTTGCCTCCCACGAAGCGCTTGTTTAATGTCATTAGCTTGACATTCAACAACGAGACCTTCATTCCGAATCCACGAGCCAAATTGACTCCACTTCTTTAACAATGAGCTCTCCTCATGGTATGGTTTCACGCGATGTCCATTAGCTTGGAAAGACTCTCGAGTTTGTTCATTAAGTAGCCGGACAGCACCAAAGGGTAGGACTTCTTCAATGAGATATGGACCGGTCCAACGGGACTTCAACTTGCCCGAAAATAATTTCAACCTCGAATTAAATAAAAGGACTTTCATCCCGGGCGTCAACTCCTTGCACAAAATCCGGCTGTCATGTAACCGCTTCACTCGGTCCTTGTAAATCTTGGCATTGTCGTACGCCTCGTTACGGAGCTCATCCAACTCGGACATTTGCAACATCTCTTGCTTTTCTGCGGCATCCAGATCGAGATTAGCTGCTCGGATTGCCCAATACGCCTTGTGTTCAATCTCCACAGGCAAGTGACAATTCTTTCCATACACAAGCCGGTACGGACTCATCCCCAAAATACTCTTGTAAGCCGTACGGTACGCCCATAATGCGTCATTCAACTTTGAAGACCAATCTTTACGAGACGGCTGCACAGTCTTCTCTAAAATTCCCTTGATTTGTCGGTTGCTCGTCTCTGCTTGGCCCGATGTTTGGGGGTGATTGGGAGTAGCCACCTTATGTGTTATTCCATTCTTCTTCATGAGCTTCTCAAAAAGCTTGTTGCAAAAATCCTCCATCACTTATTATTGCCTTAGGAAATCCAAACCGACAAAGGATATTCTCCTACACAAACCTTAGCACAACATGAGAATCACAAATCCTAGTGGGGATTGCCTCAACCCACTTGGACACATAATCAACAGCTAAAAGAATGTACTTAAAACCAAAAGACTTGGGAAACGGTCCCATGAAATCAATACCCCAAACATCAAAGATTTCAACCACAAGAATATTATTAAGGGGCATCTCATTCCTACGACCGATGTACCCGACCCTTTGGCAACGATCACAAGCAAGATAGAAAGCATGAGCATTCTTAAATAATGTTGGTCAGAATAAACCTGATTGGAGCACCTTGTGTGCGGTTTTCTGTCCTCCAAAATGATCCCTGCAGTGAGTCTCATGGCAAAATTGCAAGACCTTGGCTTGCTCATCATCCGGCACACACCTTCGGATCACATCATCCTTACCAATCTTGAATAGGTAAGGATCTTCCCAAAAGTATTGTCTGCACACAGATAAAAAACGCTTCCTTTCTTGGGAAGTAAGGTCAGGCCTCAATTCATCACATGCAAGGTAATTGACAATATCGGCATACCAAGGTACAATCCCTGCACTCAAAGCTTGTTCAAAAGGAAATGATTCAAGCAAATTGTCACAAATTGCAGGAGAAGGTAGATTATCAAGACGAGACAGGTGGTCAGCTACAACATTTTCACTACCTTTCCTATCACGAATTTCTAAATCAAACTCTTGCAATAACAACACCCAACGAATAAGTCTTGGTTTAGCCTGAGATTTGGTCAACAAATAACGCAATGCAGCATGATCACTGTGAATGATGACCCTAGACCCTATGATGTATGCACGGAATTTATCTAATGCAAACACAACAGCAAACATTTTTTTTCTGTAGTGGTATAATTTACTTGAGCAAATGTAAGAGTCAGACTCGCATAATAAATGACCCGAAGCATTTTATCTATACGTTGACCCAAAACAGCACCAACAGCAGAATTAGAGGCATCACACATTATCTCAAAGGGTTCTGACCAGATAGGACCAATAACCACAGGCGCAGTACTCAACTTCTCCTTAAGCAAGTTAAAAGCATGAAGACAAGCATCACAAAAAACAAATGGCACATCTTGAGAGAGCAAATGACATAGAGGTTGACTGATTTTAGAAAAATCCTTAATGAAACGCTGATAAAAACCGGCATGACCAAGAAAACTCCTAATACCCTTGACATCACGAGGTGGAGGCAATCTTTCGATCACATCCACTTTAGCTTTGTCGACCTCTACACCCCTTTTAGATACAATATGACCTAACACATTCCCCCGACGAACCATAAAATGACTATTTTCCCAACTAAGAGTTCTGATAATAGCCAAACAATCCATCTAGAAAGCAGTAAAACTCATGCCCCGCTAATCTGTCGAGCATCTGATCAATGAAAGGCAGTGGAAAGTGATCCTTTTTGGTGGCCGCGTTAAGTTTTCTGAAATCTATGCACAACCGCCACTCGGTAACAACTCTCATAGGCACCAACTCATCATTATCATTCAAAACCACCGTTATGCCCCTTTTCTTCGAGACCACGTGCACGGGACTGAGCCATTCACTGTCAGCAATGGGGAAGATAATCCCCTCAGATAATTATTTATAGATCTCCTTCCTCACAACCTCCATTAGCACGGGGTTTAATCGTCTTTGCCCGTCCCTCTTCGGAGTAGCTCCTTCTACCAAGTTAATCCGATGCATACATGTGGCAGGGCTAATCCCCTTAATATCGGACAAACACCATCCAAAAGCTGCCTTGAACTTTTTGAGCACCTCAACTAATGCTTCTTCTTCGTCAGTCTTGAGCTCGGAGGAGATTATGACCGGCTTCTTTCTTCCTTTTTCGAGGAAGACATACTTCAAGTTGGCAGGGAGCTCCTTGAGCTCAAGATCTACCTCCTTCTCTGCTTTAGGAGTCTCGACTATCACTGGCTCGTCAACCAGTAGATTGGTTGGCATCAATGCTTCCATAGCTACTTCCTCTCTGAGCCGCTCTTCCAAGTCGGCCGAGCCTTCAAAAACCTCCTCAATCTGCTTCTCTTCCATAAAACAGGCCTCGGCAAGTGTGTCAATAGCATCAATGTAAGAACAATTATCAATGTTGTTGGCCGACGACATCCCCTTGTTAGCTCGAACATCATACGAAACTGACTCACCCAAAACTGACATCTTAATTATGCCATTTTTTACGTCAATGAGAGTATTAGTTGTGGACATAAATGGCCTCCCCAATAGCAGAGTGTGCTCTCGTCCATCTTCCTTGACGTCTCCGATTTCCAAAACCACAAAATCCACCGGCACGATAAGTTTTCCCACTCGAACCAAAACATCCTCAATAACTCCTCGAGGGTGGCAAATCGATCTATCTGCCTGTTGCAAACACATCCGCGTAGGCTTTAACTCTCCCAATCCCAACTATTTGAAAATCGAGTAGGGCATCAGATTGATCCCTGCTCCTAAATCCAGCATTCCAGAAGCTTCCTTTCCATTCCCCATGGCAATTTTAATCACCAAACTCCCAGGATCTCATTGCTTTTGAGGTAGAGATTGTTGTATAATTGAGTTGGCACTTTCAGATACTAGAACTTGTTCAGGTTCATCAAACTTCCTCTTCTTGGATGCCAACTCCTTGAAAAACTTCACATAGGCAGACACGTTTCTGATCACATCAAGCAGAGATAAATTCACATTCACCTTGGATAGCATCTTATAAAAATCAGAGAACTGCTGGTCTTGCTTCTCGTTCCGCAATCTGCTAGGGAAGGGCACTAGTGGGCGGTAAGGCTTTTCAGCCTTATGTAGTCTGATTTCTATTTGCTCTTTCTCGACTCTAGGTTGTACCTCCTCTGATGGTGTGTCACCCACTTTATTATCTATCGTCTTTCCACTTCTCAACACTGTTACTGCTGAAGCTTGATGTGGCTGTTGACCTTGGCTCGGAATCTTTCCAGTCTGCTGCTGTTGTTGCATCTGGTTAACCGTACCCGAAACTTGTCCCACAGCAGTCTCAAGACGCTTGATGGTTGCATCTTGAACTTCTCTCGCCTACCTATTTTCTTGCATGAATGCATTGAAATTATCTTCAAACTGGTTCTTTTGAGCAGGTGGCGGCGATGGGCGTTGAAATTGTGATGGCCCCTGTTGGAACTGACTTGACTGGGCTGGATTCTGCCACTAAGAATTGAATTCTGCTGCTACTGCGGATACCGCTGCTACTGCTGTTGTGGGTACCACTGTTGCTGACTAGGAAACTGATTAAATTGTTGTGGAGGATACTGAGTGAACTGTTGTGGAGGACGGCAATTTTGAAAATTTCCTCCATATCCCTGACCTTGGTTCTAATTCCTCCATCCAGCGGTAGGCTGATTCTGCCATTCCGAGTTCTGCTGTCGCTTAGATCCTTGGCCTTGATCAAACTGATGTCGTGGAGGGTACCCCTGTGCAGCATACACTTCTGCTCCTCCTTCATATGTCAACTCCCACATTCTCTGGCACTCCTCAGGATTATGTCTCAGCTCCCCACAAATGCCGCATGGCTCAGGAATCATTTCACATCTAACCGGTTCCGGTCGAGGTGGAGAAGCAGCAGATTTATTCATTTTCAATTCTTGCAACTCCCTCATCATTCCTGCTAGCTGCTTCTGTAGCTCATAATTCGGGGCCACTGCACTGGCTTCAACTCATCTCCCACGGATCAACTTTTGTTGTGAGCTGTCTGCTAAAGTTTGAAAAATCTGGTTGAGTTCCGTAGGAGTCTTCTTGGCGATGTTACCCCCTGCAGTACTATCCACCATGAACTGCGTATTCTGAAGCAACCCATCATAAAAGAATTGGCTGACCATAATCGAAGACAGCTGATGATGTGGGCATTGACGAAGGAGCTCTTGAAATCTCTCCCATGCCTCGTGGAAAGGCTCATCGGTTCCTTGCGTGAAATTCATAAGCTGAGTACGAATCTCTTGTATCTTGTGATTTGGGTAGAATTTCAGCATAAATTTTTCACAAGCATCCTTCCAAGAGTCTATAGAATTGGACGGTAGTGATAGGAGCTACGTCCGAGCCCGATCCTTCAAAATATATGGCAGGCACTTGAGTCTTAATTGATCCTCTGTAAGGTCCGAAAGAGGAAAATTTTCACTATCGAGCAGAATTCACGAACAAATTGGAGTGCATCTTCATTGGGCATGCCGTGAAAAGTCGGAAGCATGCTAGAGTTATTGTGCTTCAAATCATAATTCCTGACGCCAGTAGGAAGGACAATCGCCGATGTCGTAGCCTCAATAACAGGTCGGGAGTATTCTCCCATAAGCTGATTCTCCCCAGTTGCCATGCTTCCTTGACAATTCAACTGAGGCTCTTCTTCGTAATCACTAAGTAAATTCCCCAACAAAACGTCTTCTTCAACTTTGTCAGGAAGCGGTTCGGTTACCTCCTTTGCTTGTTCCAGAATTGCGCTTCTCCTGTTAATGTTGTCAATATACGGTGCTAACGGTTGATTCCGACTTCTGCGACCTTGCATACACAACACTAACAAACAGATTAAACGCACCGGAGGAAGAAAAATAACCAAACTAAAAAAAAAAAAAAAATTGCAACACAAAAATCGCCTAAAGCCTTCCCCGGCAACAGCGCCAAATTTGTTCAACCTAATTAACCTAAGCTGCACGCAATTGAACATGGTTGTTTTAGATTAGATAAGTTAACCCGAATATCGTCTCTCAAGGAAGGCTTAACAGGGTGATTGTTGAATTACGATAAGAAAAGAAAATAACAAGAAAGCAATAAAATAATTGGGGTTGGTTATTATTCCTAGGCGAAAAGAAAAATTAAACGCAAATTAATTCTAGGCAAAAATGAAACTCTAATCTAATGACATAAAGATAGAGATCATAACAAGAATGCATCAATTTAAACACAAAATCAAAGAAACCAAAACCAAAAAAGACTTGAATTAAAATCCAACCTGAAATAACAATCAAGTCCGCGGAGTTGTAGTTCGTAATCCGAAAATTAAATCAACTAAACTATGAAACAATAAACTAAGAACCAAAGGAAAAAGTATTTGAATGCTAAAAAACTAGGTAAAAGTCGTGTGGAAGAAGAAGTGAGGCGGAAGAGCATAAAATAACCCTATTTATAAAGTTTTCAAAAATACTCGCCGCCATGGGCCAGGCGATCGCCTGGCCCCCGCCTCTATCCGTCATCGAAGTCTAAGCCAGGCGATCGCGTGGAGTATAGACGATCGCCTCAGTCCCGTCTCTGCTCCCGTCGAAGTCCAGGCCAGGCGATCGCGTGGGAGTGAGGCGATCGTCTAGGTGTTGTCTCTGTCCCTCGGCAACTCTTGCCAAGCGATCGTTTGGCATGCTGAGCGATTGCCTGGACCTTTTACGTAGTCACAATCCTTTCAAACTTCGACTCTTGTCATCTCGACTTCATCTTCTTCCTTCTTTGATCTAAATACCTACAAACAACACCAAAACAACCAAAAATCCACACAACACTTGGTTCGAAGAATTAGTTCCATTTCCAAAACAAAATAGAATCATTTCGCACTAAAACCATCGGAAATGCACCAACTAAACCAAGTAAATCACAACCAAATGAAGGTGAAACAGGCGGTGAATGGTTGTAGCAATTTTTGGTTGGGTTGAGAATTGGGAATTTGGGATCGAGGGTTTTGCCAATGTTTTCTCTGTATTCTGTAAGTCGCATTCTTCTTTTGATTCCTTTTAGAAATTTAGTTTTGAATATGCGGTTATATTATTATCCATGGGTTAAGACCCGAACCGGACCATTCAAATTGTAAATTCATGGTCCGAGTCGATCCGGGTAATGTGAGTAACGGGTGGTTCTAAAACCGGAACCATAAGATTTTTTTAGGTTCCGATCCGGATAAAGCCCACTCGTTGACAAGCCTACTTATCATTAATTCCTCACACTGATTAGAAAATATGACCTGAGGTTCCTTTTTGTTCATCGACTTCATAAACGTTTGCAGTAGCCACTCGAATGACTCTGTAGTCTCGTCAGACAAGAAACTCAATCCAAACATCACCTTTTCACGAAGGTGGTTGATACCCACAAATGACACACGTATCATACTATTCCTTTTTATTCTATATGTGGCGTCAACTGATAACATGTCTCCTAAGAATTCATAATCCACGAGACATTGGTAATCACGAAAGAAGAAGTTCATCAGCTTACCATCGTCGTCCAATTGCACATCCCAGTAGAAATATAGCTCCTTCTTCGATTTGTCAATGAGAAACTGCATGATGGAATTGGCATCACCATTATCCACCTTCGTATGCTTCCTAAGTCGACTCGTGTGGAAAAAATCCTTCTGAGTAAAATCAACATTCCGAAGGTTATGCTCATCACTGTGATCCGGAGGAATTAGCTTGTGGTTATGCTCTTTGTTGAACTCGAAAACCCTCCACAACCCATATTCACTCTCTCTATCAACACGCAGCCTAGCTTTGCAATCAGTCCTAGGCACCTTCCTCCAAACATTACACCTTTCTACTGATCGACCTTCGCAAGAGCAATGATACACTTTCATCTTCAACTCACGAGTGTAATCACAGAAATAGCTCTGTGAACCTTTCCTCACCCTAAAACCCTTGCGATGTGCATAATCACAATATAAGTCGTAAACTTGATCCAGCAATCCAAGTTCAGAACCAACTTCCAATCTTTTCTCGAGCTCAGACAGAGAACCACTACCGGAATCTTGCTCAACATCATCACAACCATTAGAATCTTGCTCAACATCATCATTCGAACTAATTGGCTCATCATCATCATCATCATCATCATCATCATCATCATCACAACCATCAGAATCTTGCTCAACATCTTCGCCTAAACCAAGCATAATTCGCTCATAAGAATCCCTAGGCATATTCACGTCCGAAACAACTCAAAGATCTGTATTCATTCAGCACAGAGAAACGAAATTCAATTAAAATCAATATGTACATGTTTTAGTTAGACGATTGCTCTCAAAATATACAGAACTAGAAAAACTAACGAGATTCTACGGAATAATATCGATAATATCATCAAAAAAACAACTTACAATACAAAAACACAAAAGCATGAGATCGATTTTGAATCATTATGCAACACAGGAACTCCAGAATCGCAGAAACGACAATATCGTAACTCAATATTTAAAAAAAAATTATTGTCTGATTTAAAGCAATACAATAAAAAGTAAAACAATTTCAGCATATAACCTGTACCAGTATGGAAAAGGTTCTCAACTTTTTATCTGATTCTGAAATTCAAAAGGTATGCACAAATATAAGCACGATAATAGTTAATCTCTCAAAACTCAATACATTCGATAATCTGTTACTATTATTCTCAAAAATCGATATCCAAAAAATGACGAGACAGGAATCGAACGATATTTAATAATACCTGCGACAATAATTATCATAAATTGATATATTTCTTGTAAGAAGCTACGAAAGTACAATTTGTTGAAGCGGGATTGTTACTTTAGAGTTTTTTTTTAGAGAGAGAAAACTGGGCTCGTCGAGAGCAATGCAGAGAGTGAAGCGTCTCGAGGAAGCCAACAAATAAAGTAGGCTGAATATGGCGGGATAAACATGACCCCGGTCTTTTTTTTGGGGATGAATAAATACTAGATTTACCCAATCTGCACTTAAAAGTCAATGGAGTATCATTATTTAAGTATTATCAAATTTATATTATACTAATTAAATATTTCAAAATATTATAAAATTTATCGTTATGAATTTTCTTATGTAAAATAATACATTTAGCAAACACAAAAAATTAATGTGACAAATTTAAAACAATTACTACAATAATTTAATAATAATATAGTATATATATGATTATATGGTGAGCTATATTTGTTAAACTCTAAGGTTAATATTTTAATTTGAAAAATTAGAATGACATAAGAAAATGTGAAGTCATGAAAAATGCAATGATTTGCATGTAGCAGGTAAAATTGAAGGGAAAATACATTGGTTGTGCTTTAATATAGTAATATAGTAATAGATGACCTAATTAAATAAAACTTAATGTGCATTTCATTTCTTATTTTTAAAATGAAGTTTTTAACTAATGATTCTTCTCTTAAATATAGTATACTATACTAAGCTATTAACTTTGAATCAAGTAAATAAGAGACGCGAAATAGACAAAATCAATTTCTTAGTAATAGGTTATTTTACTTTTAAAAAAAAGTACTATTAGACTAATTTTCTGATAGTAATAGTCAATAGATACAGTAGATTGTTTAACCATAATGGCCATTACTTTTTCTTCTGCATTTTGAGCCTTGATATCTTGATACGTAATTATAATACTCCCTCTGTCCCGTTGAATTTTTCCTATTTGGGATCGGCACGGAGATAAAGAACAAGAGTATTATATGATAAAGAATGTCTTTAGTGTAGTGAATAAAGTATAAAATATTTTTTAATTGTTAAAGTGATATAAAGTGTTTTTGAAGTGACATAAAGTGATATAAAGTGGTTTTGAAGTGATATAAAGTGAATAAAATGATTTCTTAATTATTTCCTTAAAAGAAAATGAGACAAGTTGAACGAGACATCCAGAATGACAAAATGGGACAAGTTAAACGGAACAGAGGGAGTAAAAGTTATTTTTAGAGTTTTATGAATGTACTTGTAAGGGTTAATATGACTTTTTATCCCAAATATGAAATTTTATCCCAAATATGAAATTTATCAATTAGGACATTTTCTTCGGTGCCCATAATCGTGAATTAGTGATGTGCCACAATCAAAGTTAAAACCAAAAATTGTGTCAATTTCCGGTTATCTTTTAACCAAAATATAGTAGTACCATTTATTTTTTAGATGGAGTATATTATATGTACCATTTGAATTTCGTTGTTGAGCTATTTCGAAAGGGTACTTTTGAATTGTAAATCGAACATTGTACTAAGACGTAATTAATGGTCAAAGTTTGGGTCTCAATTGCGAATTTATAATGGGTAATTGGCTTGTAAATTACTGAACTTTATCCAAATTCCCGAATTACAACCGTCAGTTAACTTTTGGCTAATTAAATACCGTACTTTTAATTTGTTTCAATTTGCAACCAACTTAGGTTTCCGGCGAGGTCGATGATGACATGGAGGCCGGAAATGCCACCGTGTCCTTGTCGGACCTCTAACCAAAACGACGTCGTTTTGGCTAATTAAAACACCGTCAAAATTAACAAAAATGACGCCGTTTAAGTTTCAAATCAATTAAACCCCAAATTCATTTCCCCCAATTCGAACCCTCTTCTCATTTCATCAAATATCCCCCAATTCATTCCCCCAAAATCCAAGCTCCCGACGAATCCTAAATGCAGATCTGGTTTTAATCGGGCGACCAAGTTAACACAGGCAATGGCAAGCTCAGGTGGATCTTCGGCGACGTCTGATGAAGTGTACCCTTCAATGGTGACTCTGCCCCGCTATCTTCCACGCCGACCAGGTCCATTTTGCAAGCATGGGAGCAGTGTGGTACGGACGTCGCGCGCACCTGATAGCCCCGGTAGAAGATTCTACTGTTGCCGCGTTGGAGGGGTGAGTTCTACTCATTTTCTTCCTTTTTCTTTCTTAGAATAAATATGGTGTGAATTAATAATTTTTTTTAAATTACCCCAGAAAACTTGTGATATTTGGGACTGGATTGATGATCCACTCACAGATCATTACTGAGGTTACATCAACGAGGTAACAAATGAGCGTAACCTCGCACAAGAGCAGCTCCGTCACGCCTTGTTGAAAGAGGAAGTAACTACGAAGCAGGTGGAGCCACTAAGGAATGAGCGCATTGAAGCCAACAAGAAAATTGCAGAGATGCAACGCAACCTTGAAGATATGGATTGCACCATTGCAGATTTACAAGAGAAGATTCACAACCTAGAAGCCACTGGGGATGCTCAGAAAAAGAATATTAGGGTTTTGAAGATTTTGTTTTTCTTCTCATTGATCATCATTGCATGTCTGTTACAATCGAAATAATTGTCTGTTGATCATCATTGTAGTTTGTAGCTTGTGTTATTTGTAGTTTGTAGTTTGTTGCAGTTTGTTGTAGTTTGTAGTTTGTTGTAGTAAGTCTTAGCTGGTGTGTCTCCATGTACTAAGCATCTGTATTTGGCACTCAAATTCGAAGTAGTATGTTGTCTTATGTAATGATTTTATGAAGTAATGAATTTTTTATCCAAGCTTGTGGTGTGTACTGTCTTGTTTTCTCATCAAATGAATACTGTCTAATGAGATACTGTCTTGTTTTCTCATCTACTTATTATCTGGACATGAGATAGCTGGTGTGTAGTTTGTACTAAGTATTTGTAGTTGTCTTATATGATGATTTTTATTATCAAGACACGAGATAAAAGCATGTACATAACTGAATATTGATGCAAACTGAAATAGTTGTTCATGAAGCTGAATGCTTGTTGATCATCATAATAGACTTGGATTGTTGAAGTCTCAAATACACATACAAATACCAATGTTGGCAATTACACAAAAAAGACTTCAAGTTTGTAGCATCATCAAAAAAGACTATCAATCAGTTTATCATCATCCAAAATAACTTCAAGTTTGTAGCAAATTCCTAAGCTCAGTTAAAACAGAAAACACTCTATCTGCAATATCTCTCCCCAGGCTGTCATCCAGTCCCACTCTCCTGTGTTGTGGGTACATCAGTCAATGCACTTTGTCTGCTTGAAGATGTTCCTTCTCCAACCTGTCTTGGCTTCTTGTATTTGCTTCCCTTTGACAAATTCATAAGCACACTATTGTTCAAAGAAGACTGCCAAAATAGGAAAAATATGCAAAAGTTATGTACAAGTTCAAGTTAATTCTAATAATTTGGTAGACAAAACTGTGCCTTACTCTGAAAAAAGTATTTCCAGTGTTCTCATTGATGTAAACACCAACTCACTTCATGGAAATTGCTCTATCTCTAAAAAAATCTGACTTCTTCTTTGCTGGTTGCTTGTCCTTTTTCTGCACTTGTGCTGCTGGTTTGGCAGGTCTTCCTCGCTTTCTTAATTTTAGGACATGACAACAAACAATCAGTACATCTGAATAAGAAAAAAAATTGATGCAAGTTGAGATCAAAATACCTTTTCTCCTGTGGCCAAGACAGCTGGATTCTTGCACGATACTATGTTGTGACATCCCTGCTTGCACTTGCTGCACTTGATTGTAATCCCATGTTTTGTCATTCTCTCATCTCTCTCCTCTGGAGCTCTAACTCTCTTCTTCTTTGGCATACCTGGCATTTTCAGTTTCTGAGGTGGCCTTACAATATCACCTGCAACTTCAGGCCAAGCTTTCTCTCCAAGAGTTGATGGGATTGCAAACTCATAAGCAGATAAGTATCTCTCAACAGTATAATAATCAGAAGCATAATCACAGGAAATGGCATGCTTACATGGAATTCCAGTTAAGTCCCATGCCCTACAACTACATGAATTGATGCCATAGTTTCCAGTTTTCAAATGACCAATAATCTTCTCCTCATCAGTCCATCACAGTAAACCTCAAAAGTTTCATGCATGCCAGGAATTGCTTTGCAATGTACACTCTCTTCTTTGTTTTTCTCTATAATGTCTCTGATATTAGGGCACTACCTACCTGACACCCTCCTAAGTTCTTTGTATTTCTCAACCTGTCTCACTATAAGAGAACTCCTAATCTCTTCTAACATATGAATACAATGCTCACCTCTTGCCTTCAATATCCAAGAATTGAATGTTTCACTTATATTGTTATCAACACAATCACTAGATGGAGTTGTAGAGATAAAAGCCTTACAAAATTTGGTAGTATCTCTTGTCATGAAATCATCAAAAGCTTTCTCACTCTCTGCCTTCAAATCCAGCACACATTCTTTGAACTGTTGCTCGTAGGTGGTACAAGCAGCAGCAAAGAATTTCCTCTTCAATGTCTCACCCTTGTGATGCTTCTTCCAGTTCATGTAGATGTGCCTACAACAGTTCCTATGCTCAGCTTGTGGTGTCAATTCTGCAACAGCATTTATCAATCCCTGCCATTATAATATAACAAGTTAGTAGAAGTAAAATAATAGGGTTATCAGAATTTAAACAAACTCATACCTTCTGTTGATCACTGATGAAAGTCCACCCTCTTCCATCTCTTATCCTGAGATCATCTACCAGATTTTTTAGAAACCAAATCCAACAGACTTGGTTCTCACCCTCCACCACAGCCCATGCGATTGGAAACATGACATTGTTTCCATCTTTTCCAGTTGCACACAATAAAAATACACCCAGATAAGTCTTCAAAAAGCAGCCATCTATGCTAACTACAAGCCTACAGCTTCTTAAGAAGCCTTTCCTACATGCACTGAAGCCTATGTAGAGTGATTGGAAAACATTTCCCTCTTGCAGTACAAGTTCAAACCTGCCCTCATGGTCAACCCTCCTAAGCTCTGTTATATATCTTCTCATCTTGGCATAATGCCCATCCACTGAACCTCTCACCATCTGCTGGCCTATTGTTCTTGCTTTGTAGAGCCTGTTCTTAGGAACCCTAGTCCCAAACCTTTGGCAAATATCTGCAGCCCACTCTTGTATATCAACATGAAATGTTAACCTAAACCTGTTCAAATATCTTTTAGCAAGCCACTTTGAGCTCAGAAGCTTGTTGCTCATGGTCATCATAGAACTAGCATAAATCTGCCAAGGGCATGGAGGGGTGCACTTAGCCAGACATTTGTTTTTTGTCACAGCTCTAAACCTAATAAATCTCTGATTTCAATGGAGTAGCTAGTCAAAGCTTCTCTACACTGAAAACCATCAGCAAAATACATCCCAAGCACAAGCTGTAAAGATTTATAATCACATTTGGGATCATATACTACCTTCTTTGCTCTCATTCTGACATCACACTCCTCATCAGTTTCTTCAGTATCCCACTCTTTCTCATCATCTTCATACTCAGACATATTTTCTTCATCAAACTCATTCTCAAATCCATCAGGCTTATTAATAACATCAAATAAGTTTACCACTTCTTCCAGTTTTCTCCTAACTTTGACATGTTCCTCATCAGAAATATAATCAAGGTCAGCTAGACTAACATCTGATAACTCTGACACACTAGGCATGCAATCATTCATATCACCGATCTCACCCTCAGACCCAGCCTGACCCTGACCCTCACCCTCACCATCAAAATCACCATCCCATGCCCAATCTCCTGTCCATACATTATCATCATCATCACCACCCTGATCACCCTCACCCTCACCCTGACCCTCAACCTCACCCTCACCCTCATGAGCAAGTTCAGCTACATCCTCAATCGTCTTACCACCTTCTACATATACACTGATTGATTTATAATTACCAACATGAGACAACAAGTTCATAATTCCCTTATCATCATATATCTGTTCATATGCGTGAGTAGTAGGTATCTTAAACCACAACTTGTCCCAAATCAGAAATCCTAAGTCCTTAATATAGTCAACAAGGTCAAAATATTCAAACCTATCACGATCAATTGCTGTCTTTACCACAAATTCACCACCTAAATACAGCAGTTTAAACTCTTTCACTCGAAGCTCACCACCATAATGAATATTCAGGGAAGAATATTTACTACAGAAAATAAATAAAAAGAAATCAAATTTCACGCAGAAAATCAAAAAAATCGAGCTTCAATACAAACCCTAACCCTAACCCTAACTGTATCGATATTGACTATACAATGCAAAGAAGAAAAAATAATTGAGAGTGGACATTTTCCCCATTGCAGGAGCAGAAAAGGACACCTCTGGACCACCACAACTTCTAATACCAAGGTCGGCAAGAATCGAGCATTCGCAAAAAAAAAAAACGCTAGGATTCGATGAAGAATATGAATTCAATAATAGGGGAATTTCGGCATTCGATGTGTGAAAAATCGCGAAGAGAATATAATAATAGATTAGGGTTCTTTCTTTATTTTGAATAAAGGAAACGACGATGTTCTTCAAGCAGCTTAGTGAAACGACGTCGTTCAAAGAACAATAAGCGCCAGCGTGGGCACTCGTAGCCACGTGGGAAAAAATTCCCAAATCGACCTCGCCGTAACAGTAATTTGGTTGCAAATTGAAATAAATTAAAAGTACGGTATTTAATTTGCCAAAAGTCAACTGACGGTTACAATTCGGGAATTTGGATAAAGTTCAGTAATTTATAGGCCAATTACCCATTTATAATCTATGTCTTACTGTCCAAATTTAAAATTAATTGATGGTTTTTGGAGCATATCTGCATATGGTCTGAGGCTCCGAGCTAAATACATGCTTTTATTTTTATGGTTGAAAAGCTCATAAGGGTATAATTGAGTACAAATGTTGATGCATTCGAAAAATAATCAACCACCAACACGCTGTGTCACAATTCTGGTGCATGATCTTAATATATTGAAAGATTAGGGTATGATAAATGAATTTCAAGTGTTAGAATAAAATTGAGTGAAGATTAGGTTGTGATCAATGAATTTCAAATGTTAGAATAAAATTGAGTATTTTTTTGATTGAGCGCCCTACTAATCCTTTTTTTTTTTTTGACAACAAAAGTAGAGCGATAGAATTTTAACTCATTACCCCCTCCGTTTACAAACAATGTATATTATAGCTTGGGTATCTTCAAAGAGAATTCTTACGTTGTTAGAATACATAATTTCTGATTATTTATATTGGTGCGATCAGTTCTTTTTCGCACTTTGTTTTCGATATTCAACTGTAATAGTATAATGTGTCGATAAAATTTTCAAGATTTTGGAAGAAAGCGTGAGTAATGACAATGGAAGTTTCGAAAGGGTGTTAACTTTTTTATGTGCCATGTCTTATGTGATGCCTAATCCCTACGTAATTAGTCAAAGTTTGTTAGTTTCATTTTATTTTCTTATTATATATACCTTCATTTTATTCTTTACGTATTTTTTTAGATGCTATGTTACCAATTACATTATCAAATCACAAGATCATAATATTACAAACAATTCTATAAATCACAATACAACCAAACTAGTATCTCAAAGTTGGTGGCACAAAAATGAGAAAAATAGTTGATAAGTTAAAGTAATTAACATAATCATAGTCAATTTTCAACGTTTGGAAATAGAAAGGGGGCGGTTTGGTGGTAATATATTTTCTTTTGAATGTTCAAACAAATTATTTTTAATTAATACTCCCTCTATCCATGAATCATATTCTTATTTGAGTTCTGACATGGAAAATAAGAAAATTAATAAAATTGTTTTGAGTGGGATGAAAGTTAGAATATAGGGGTAGTGGGATAATGACAAAAAAATAGTGGTAATGACAAAAAAGAGGTAGTATTGACCAAAAAGTGGAAATAAAGTTGTTGTGATGACCAAAAAGTGGAAATAAAGTTATTGTGATGACCAAAAAGTAGGAATAAAGTTATTGTAAGGTGAGACTACCAATGACAAAGGAACCATAACGGAGTTTTAACTCCAAAGAGACTCCAAACGCATCCTAAATTTGAATTCAACGTTGGTAGTGACGCAATTAGGGACAAAATCACGCAGTTTGAGAGAGAGAGAGGAGGCCTCCTCAACTCAACTCAAGAAGGGGGAAAATGGAGGGGTCCAGTCCAAAATCTCCATCCAAAACACCATACACAACCACACGAGCGCACCGGATTTATCGACTGCGACGATGATTTTCTTGTTTTTTTTTTAATTATTATACTTTATTAATTTAATCTTCTCATATGATATACTATAGTCGCCTCCGCCTCATCTCCCATTTTTAGTTCTCTATAATTTTTTTTCTTTTTTTTTTGTTGTCCTAATTTTCATTTCATCCCTGCCTAAATCGAGATTAACCTCTGTTCATCACCTATTCGCTCTTTCGTGGTTTCTCGCCATGAAGCACTGAAGAATTTGTCCATTTCTTCGTCCCAGTTTTGTTAATTAAGAATCTAGGGTTTGTTATTGGGGTTGATTTTTTCCCCCTCTAGGGCATTGAGGTGAGGAAGCTATGGCGGCGAATGGGCAGGGGATAGAGCCTGCCTTGTTGGATGACATAATCAATCGGTTGCTGGAGTTTCGCAATGCGCGGAGTGTGCGTCAGGTGCAGCTCTCGGAGAATGAGATCCGTGCGCTATGTACGACGTCGCGGGAAATCTTCCTCTCTCAGCCTAATCTTCTCGAGCTGGAAGCTCCGATAAAGATATGTGGTATGACATTCGCATCAATTTCTTCGTTTCTAGTCTGATTGAATTGTTTGACGTTCTGCGCGTCGTTTTTGGTTATGAACAAATGATGGTTTATGAATGTAGGGTCAAAGTTTGGGCCTTTTGCTGATAATACGGTCCATGAGTCATGCTGTTACCTACGGTTTAATGCGTTGTAGACTTGAATGTTATATGATTATTATGCTGTTTCGTCCGAGTAAAATGGTTTTTGCTGTCTGATTTTCGGTAGTAAGAGGGTGGATCCGAATGTGTAGGCGATATATATAATTCCTGAGTTGCATCCAGGCAATAAACTAACCCGAAGAAGAATTTGGTAATAAGTGCATTTCTATCTTTTTTTCAAACTTATTGTAGCATTTCTTATCTGGAATTTAGCTCGAACAGAGTGCATTCTCCTATTTTCAATAGAAGAATAGCTACACTAATGACAGCTACATGCTATTAGGACTTTGTTTTCATAGAAGGGCCCTTGTTTGTACTTTTATTTCCATGCCTAGAAGTCCCAGTCAAAGAATAATTGGTTTAGATTTGACTATATTTTTGGTGGGATGGACATATAAGGGTTCATTCATAATCAGATGAAAATGTGCCTTACTGCAGCTATTTTGTCTAAGTTGCTTCCCTATGTTGCATGTGATTCATGACGCTAATTTGGATGTACGATGCTGCCTTCATTGCGCCAAATGCCAATACACAATTTATTGCTATTGCTTTGGGTTTGAAAACTTTGCTTGAGATGGGGCAAAGTCAATGTGTTGCCAATAAAGTTCCTGGAATTACACTGTTGATTGGTGAAAAGCTAGTTCTTTTTTTTTTGTCATCAAATTGGCATGATGTGAATGATGTCACCAGATTTATGAATTGGAGACTGTCGCGACATCATCTATTGTTTGTTATTAAGACAAATCAGTAGCATATAGCTGCTGTAATGATTTTTTTCCGTGCTCCGCGTATTTCAACTTAGCCTTCACTGTGCATTGTAGAAATATTACTTAGCATGAATTATGGAGCTTGTGTATTTAGCTGAATTATGAAGTAATCCAGGTAACTGGTTTCCTGCCCCCCTTTTGAGTGAAAGGGATTAACATGTGGACTTTTGTTTGTTTTTTTGGATTTCAGGCGACATTCATGGGCAATATGGGGATCTTCTAAGGCTATTTGAATACGGGGGATTTCCACCAGAGGCTAATTATTTGTTTTTGGGGGATTATGTGGACCGTGGCAAGCAGAGTTTGGAAACTATATGCCTTCTTCTTGCCTACAAAATCAAATATCCTGAGAATTTCTTTCTCTTAAGAGGAAATCACGAGTGCGCTTCCATTAATAGGATATATGGATTCTATGATGAGTGTAAACGCCGGTTCAATGTTAGACTCTGGAAAGTTTTTACAGACTGTTTTAACTGCCTTCCTGTGGCAGCACTTATAGATGATAAAATACTCTGTATGCACGGTGGGCTTTCTCCCGACCTGACAAACTTGGACCAAATAAGAAATTTGCCTCGTCCAACTGATGTTCCAGATTCTGGTCTGCTTTGTGATTTACTTTGGTCGGATCCCACTAGAGAAATGAAAGGTTGGGGAATGAATGATAGGGGAGTCTCATACACATTTGGTGCAGATAAGGTTGCTGAATTTTTGATGCAGCACGATATGGACCTCGTTTGCCGCGCTCACCAGGCATTTTTTTTTTTTCCATTCGCTTAATATGTTTTAGTTAGCTTTATATTATTCTGCTATCTAACTGGATTCTTTCTTGAACAGGTTGTAGAAGATGGTTATGAATTTTTCGCCGATAGGCAGCTAGTTACAATATTTTCTGCTCCCAACTATTGTGGTGAATTCGATAATGCTGGTGCCATGATGAGTGTTGATGAGAGTTTGATGTGCTCTTTCCAAATCCTGAAGCCAACTGACAGAAAGCGGTTCTTGTAAAAGCTAGTATGAAACCACCTGTCTCAGCACTACATAAATGCCCAGGTTTGTGGTGATCTGCTTGCTATTGACTCTGCTTCCTTGTGGAAATTGTTTTATACTGGCTAACTAGGACCCTCACTACCGCACCCACAAAAAAGGAAATAGAAGGAAAAAAAAAATAGCTTCTGGGAAAATTGGAAATAAGAATGATTAACATGGTTCACATGGAGATACACGATTTTTCTGGAAATTGATTATTAGTTGTTAATAAAGAATTTTGTAAGTTCTGTTCCGAACCTGCCTAGTATGGCACTAGCAGTTCCAGTCCTCATTAATTTTTAATTTTATCTTTGTTCTTGTGCTTTTTGTGGTCGGGTGACATATTTACATGACATTTTTTACTGTCACTCTCTTCGAGTTTAATTTAAGTCTGATTATGATTTCAACTTGCTACTTCGTAATGCTGATCCCACATTCAATTTCTTTAGGTTTGAAAGCTTTTGCCTTTATGCGATTCTCTTGCTATTTGATGCCCCTTATATGCTATTTTGCAGCGTTGCACCGATAGAGTAACCTCATATTTATTATTTAATCAAAAGCTAAGTACTAGTTTTAGGAACTCATAAACTTACCTTATTGTGGTTGAATAGGTTTCAAAGGTTCTTGAGGTGTTGTGTGACCCGCTACTAAGTTGTACAGTAATTATGCCTGTCATTGTACTACCAAAAAATAAAATAAAATATGGGTATTTACTTTATGCTGCATGCTCTTTAGGGTTTCAGAGCCTTTTGCTTGGTTCATACCAAAGTGTAATAATGATGAGGTTCGTCTTAAATCTCTACTTGTATTGTGCGTCATAACTTTTTTGTTTTTTTAAAATCATCTGCAGAGGTTAGGTTAAATGTGTGCCTTAGAAGATGGCGGTGTAGAACAAAGAGATGGAGGGACGAAATAGGCGATCTTGTCCTGAGGTTATGCAAAAAGGACTCATTTATAAGCAATTGTGCTTCCACCGTCCGTAAGCTCTGTATTTTTAATTTTCATCGACTTTTTTCTTTAATACTCTCTATACGACTTTATGATTTGACTGTGTAAATACACTTTCTATATATCGCAATTACAAATGTAGATTGCTGGTTTTGTGAAGTTGCCACTGGGGCGATTGGTTGATATTCTACTCTCCTGAATCTCCAATTTATCATTTTTTTTTTGTTATTATTCTGGTACGATAATTAAATAATCGATTGAATTAACAGTTAATGTACGAAGTTATGTTTATTAATCAGGTTTTCCCTATATTTCACGTATTAAGAGATGAGCTGCGTTGATGCTCAAAAAAAGAAAAAGGAAAAAGAGATGAGCTGATTTTATTATTTGTCTTTGCGCTTTTTACAGGGTGTTAGGATTAAGTCCTTGCTTAAGATAGTCTTGATGATCGTAGAGCTTTATTGTAATATTGTGATGATTATATTTGAATTAAATGAATTTGGAGATCATTCAATTTAAATAGAATAACGTGATCTTTTTGGGGGTGGGAGGAGCTTATGAGGATTTTTCTAGGGAAAATGGTGTTCGCTTTTCTTCTTGTATATAGTTGGATTTTCTTGCAATAATTTATGTCGTATTATACTCTGGATTTTTACGTACTTAAGTATAAAATTGTGTATTTATTCATATTATAATATAAATAGTAAGGATTGTAAACATCACTTATTATATATTTATTTTAATTTATTTTAATAAGGGATTGATTTGCGAAATCGCTCATTCGTTCATTGATGACAAATGAAGTAATAATAATAGGACACATGCTATTTTTTTAATTTAATTTTGTCATTATATTTATTTAAATCTATAATATGATGTTGCCAAATATCTCAACTTTTTCCCCAAACAAACAAAATAAATAAATACTCAAATTAATGTTTGCATTTTTATTTATTTATTTATTTTTGGAATGAAAAATATGGTATACTCAAGATATAAGTATGAAAGAAGATATATATATATATATATATATATATAGAGGTAATATTGCAAAATAACACTTTTTCAAATAAAAACTATTAAAATGTCACTTACAAATTAAAAGTATCAAAATAGCACTTTAGTTTGTAAAAATCTATTATACCCTTAATGAATATATAAGAATACTAACTTTAATTTGAATCATACACGAAGATTAACTTCATGTATGAATTTCCGGCCAAAATTTTCCCGCAAAAAATTCCGGCGAAAATTTGAATCATACATGAACCCTAACTTCATATATGCATCATATATGCATTATACACGATGAATAACATTCATGTATGCATTAATACATGAAAATTAATTTTCGTGTATGCATCATACATGAAAACTAATCTTCATATATGATTCAAATTTGAAATTTTTGGCGGCGAAAATTTTCGTGTATGCCTCGTACATGAAAACTAATCTTCGTGTATGCATCATACATGAAAACTAATCTTCGTGTATGATTCAAATTTGAATTTTTAGCGGCGAAAATCTTTGTGTATGATTCAAATTTTGGCCGGATATTTTTCGCCGGAAATTCATACATGAAGTTTAGTCTTCGTGTATGATTCAAATTAAAGTTAGCCTTCTTGTATACCTATAAGGATATAGTAAAAGGGTTTATATCCTTTTATAAGGACTAGCATACGACACGTGCGTTGCACGTGAGACCAATTATTTTCCTCTTTAATCCATATCATTGCTTATAAATTTAAAATATTACTAATTTGTAGCAAAAATAACATTCCATGCAAAGTCCACAAATTATACAAATGTGCCAAATATGGAATCAAATAAATCAATAAGATCATTGAAAAATTGTACTCATCAACATGACTAATATTAAATTTGATAAGAGTTGCACGAAAATTTAAGAATGATAAGTATAAACTAAAATAATTAAATATGATCCTTATTAAGGTTTTTCTTGTTTGATCTTCTTGAGTGGAGGAATTTTTTTCTTTTTGCTTCCTTGTATCACTTTGGCCAACGGAAGTTCGTCATCACTTGGAACCTCAATGTAATCATCCATCTTCTTCCTTGTGATTCTTCTTTTTCTCTTATCTTGCACTTCAGGGGGCTGCAACTTGGAACTTGTGTTCTTGTTTCTTCCCACTTTAGTACGTTTAGTGTTTTCTCCTTCCTCTTGATGTGGCTTTGATTCTTCAATTGATTCACTCGCTGTTGTAGATTTTGTAGCCATCTTGTCCATTGATTCCATCTTCTGAATTCCATTTACTATAATATTCAGATTTCCTTTCACTTCTTTCGCAGACTTGAGTGCAGTTACAAAACATATTTCAGTCGATGATTCTGTGCTCAGGCCTTTGTAGTACGTGGAATTATTTTCGCCCTAAGCAAATAAGCACATACTAAATTGAATGAATCATTCAACTTTTTTAATGAATATAAATAAAGATAGACAACCATTATATATAATTCATTAGCAGTGGAATATATATATAAAATAACTTAATGTAATAATTATTTTTAGTAAGTACTTACCTCATTGATGGATGAAAGATATTCATTTATAGTGCATCCTACATATACTGTTGCAACCTCATCGAACATTGTCACACGAGCACTGTAGTCGCCTTCTCTAACCTTTAGAGTTATTCTGTATCTGTATTGTATAAAATATTCGTTAGCACAACATGCACCGATTTACATTAGTAAATTATGCATTTAAATTTTGTTACCTTGGTGTTGTCTCAACAAATTCCTCATTGCACTTTCCGCATGTTGTGAGTCCTCCATTCTTTGGGCACGATTTATTGCATTTTTTACATGCATCGCACAAAATTGATGATTTATTTTCAATCTCGTCAACAATGCCCTTAAAACGATAAGAAACATCCTACAAAAAGACATTTAAGTTTTAAAATAATTATTGTTATTACAAATATAAAAAATAGTAAGAAAAATACAGTAAGAATAGTTGACACATTGAAGTGTACAAAAGGATAAAGATTCATGTTTACATACACTTTAAGCCCAATTTTGTCTACCCTTTAAAGTAAGAACTACATAATGATACATATTACAATTTCTATATCAAAGAAAATGTATCATTTTTTTTTCAAATAAGAGCAAGATTTAACTATTTAATAGTAGTTATAAATTAATTAGCAATAGAATGTAAGGAAAAAAATTGAGATAAATATATTACCTCAGATAATATATGTTGATTTTCTTTAAGATCTTTTAGAGTCATTTCTTTTGCACGAGCCATTCTTTGGGTCATTGTCAACTTACTGATTCTCAATGGATCATCAATATCACAAGAACTGCATATTACGTATGATATATAGTTAAAGTAAATAAATCAAATGTCTTAATACTGAAAATAAGTTTTAAAAAAAATTATTGTCTTTGCGGTTGTTGCATTGGATCAAGCTCTTCGCATGTTGGTATGATCTGCAATACGGATCTCATTGTGCTATGTAATTCAAGATCACCTAAAATATAAAAGATAATTAGAAATATAATACAATGTTCAATTTCATTTAATAAATGAAGGACTATATATATGTGTTATACCCAATTGCTTTTTTACATAGACATATGTGATGGCAATACTTGGCTTTTGTTCCACCAGTAGTTGTAATTCTTTTCCCTCATTTTTTGCCAAATCTTCCAATAGACATATCTTTATTACTCCAGATCTGTAAAAATAGAAATTAAATTATTGTTAATTATCGAATATAAATTTGTTGAATTGTTAAAGAGCACATATAGTAATACTAAATAAATGAAAAATAGTTTACTTACTTTTTCATGATATATATATTTCTCAAAGTCCTCAATGCTCTTGTTTCCTTAACTACAATCGCTTTGCTTTCTTCGACTTCCACCAAAACTCCTTTAATTGATTCTATTCTCAACCTCGTTCTCAGTCTCATAAAAATATAACTGAAAAAAATTGGGAGTTGTGTTTTGTGGGATCAATCCTCATGGTAAACCATTCCTTGTGCCCGAAAAGAATACACTCCTCGTTTTGCAGATGTCAGTTCCTTATCCAACTTTACACCAAATGAAGTAAATGAGAATATGGAATTGTATGAACGGATATTTCTTCGGAAATCCATAGCCTCTTGTGACTCAGATGTAAACAATTCATACAACTCATCACGAACTTCAGAAAACGGAAGTCTAATTTTTCCGTTGTCACAACAAAAGGTAGGAGGTTCGTACTGAAATCTTACTGCACCGCATTGAATACAATTTGACACTTTCTCAAGTTCATGTAGTACTGAACCTACAAGCAAAAATAACATTGTTGAGTATAATAAAATATGGTTTCACAAAATAACATAAAAATATAATAGATTATGTTGAAACATTATATTTACTTACTATTCAAATCACATGATTTTCTTTGTTTTAAATGAGAGTGTTTCCTTTTCATTTGCAGAAGTCTTCTTTGTCGATAGACCTCTGTAGTTATAGTCGTATCATTAGTTGTAATACATAAATATTCAAATGAGCTTGTAGCAAACATAAAAATAAAAATATTCTTCTAATGACTTAAAAATTAAAAATTACCTGAAGATGAGCTAGACTTTATTAATGCGCTGTTTCTCATAGTGAATAGCTAACTTGTGCAATGAACTACCTGCTCATAAGAAGTTTGACGAGAGATGAAACCGATAATTAAGGTAAATAATAAATTAAGAAGGCAAGCTTTTGTTTCTTGTGGCTGTAAATAATAAAATTAAGAAGTCAAGTTTTTGTTTTTTGTGGCTGTAAATGTATGTGTATATCATCAACAAGGTAATTAAGTTCGTATTTCTTGTAAGTAATAATATCTTAGTGCGACTTATTCATACGTAGATGAAGTTAAGTAGATGCATTCACGGATTGTATTCCATACATGAATGCATATAAATGAACTTCTAGAAAAGAATGATATGACATATGCATATGTATGTGAATCCTAAAATTCAACTAAATCAGTTTGTTACCTTCTTCGTCGAAGAGACTTCTGGCGATCAAAGAATCAAATTTTCCATCCAACAGAGGAGGTGCCAATGATGACCAAGGAAGAAACGGATCTTTCTCCGTCACAGTGACTTCTGTCTTCCGGCAACGACAAAATATTCAGATTTTATTAGAACTTTAAATTCACGATCAGGAAGGTAAGTTTTTATTTCTTGTGGCTGTAAACGTATATGTATATCATGAACAAGGTAATTAAGTTCGTATTTCTTGTAAGTAATAATAGCTTCCTGCGACTTTTTCATACGTAGATGAAATAAGTAGATGCATTAACGGATTGTATTCCATACATGAATGCAAATAAATTAACTTCTAGAAAAGAACAATATGACATATGCATATATATGTGAATCCTAAAACTCAACTAAATCAGTTTGTTACCTTCTTTGTCGAAGAGACTTCTAGCGATCAAGGAATCAAATTTTCCATCCAACAGAGCAGCTGCCAATAACGACCAAGGAAGAAACGAATCTTTCTCTGTCAGCGCGTTTACATCCAACAGCAGCTACCAATGACGACCAAGGAAGAAACGGTTCTTTCTCAGTCAGAGCGGCTTTTGTCGCCGGGACGACAAAATATTCAGATTTACTTCTGGCGATCAAGGAATCTCGAGCTGCTTTTGCTGTTGCTCCTACACAAATGTCAGACGACGAACAGAAGTAAGATTCAGACCAAACTCAGAACATCTACTGGTTAAAATAAGAATAACTCTGCAAGAACAATTACATTTCTTCCAAAAACTATACAGAAAATACGTGGCGTCTAAATTAAGCAGCTTATCATCAATTGGAAATCAATTGAACAAAGATTTTACGAACATCAGAAAGCATCTTTGTTTATCACTTTAGACCGAATTTCCAACAGATACTGCTAAAACTATCCAAGAATAATGCAAGGACTGGTACAACAAAAAAAGGTATATAGATGTTCTAGCTTCCAGGTTTGCAACCAGAGGGCTTTGATTTTCGACAAATTTAGACGAAGAGGACTTAGTGGTTGCATTTGAACTAATGTCGAACCACAAATACTACATTTACCAACAACCAAAAACCATATTCTTATATAATAATGAATCCGAGTGAGTGAAATTGCAGAGAACAAAGTGGGAGCAAGTGTTGCCGGAGAAGAATGTTTTAAAAGAGGAACAATTTGAGGGTTTGAGAATTTCAGTTCCCTGATTTTATGCTCTCTTAATTCTATTAGCAACGATTACGACATGGTGTTTCTTTACGCTCTTATCATTTCCATTCATAATGAGAGCAAACAGCAAGGTAAAAAGTGGAAAGGATATTTATTTGCATTTTGCTGCATAGAATGTTTCAGCAGGTGATTAAAACTCTAGTTTTAACTTTTAATGGTGTTCGACATAATCATCCTACTTGAGTTTATAAGTCGAATAAAGAATATCTACCTGCATAGAAAGTAAAACCTTCTGAATTTCACCTAGCTCTTTCTCCAAAATGTCTTCTTGTGTAGCCAATGCTTGGGTGGCCTCAGAGTTTTTCTGGACCAATACTGTTGTCTGATACAAAAGGCAACAACTTTCAACTTCCTCATGTTCAGGGGATTTAAAAATAAAAATAAAACATAAAAAAACATACACATACACACTTAAGTTTTTATCTTTCTCCGTCAGCGCGTTTACATCTAACAGAGCAGCTGCCAATGACGACCAAGGAAGAAACGGATCTTTCTCGGTCAGAGCGGCTTCTGTCGCCGGGACGACAAAATATTCAGATTTACTTCTGGCAATCAAGGAATCGAATTTTCCATCCCAAAGAGCAGCTGCCAATGATGAGCAAGGAATAAAAGGTCTTTCTCGGTCAAAGCGGCTTCTGTCTTCCGACGACGACAAAATATTCAAATTTTATTAGAACTTTAAAATCACGATCTCGAAGGTAAGTTTTATCTTTCTCCGTCAGCGCGTTTACATCCAACAGACACTACAAGAAAAATGGTTATAGACGACGGGCATTTCGCGTCATCTATAAGAAAAAATCCCGTCGTCTATAGCCTCGTA
The DNA here is from genome assembly GCA_029490685.1 of Schizonepeta tenuifolia. Lineage (NCBI taxonomy): Eukaryota > Viridiplantae > Streptophyta > Magnoliopsida > Lamiales > Lamiaceae > Schizonepeta > Schizonepeta tenuifolia. Next base: position 79,933,412 of record CM055957.1, on the reverse strand, counting down.
GTCTATTGGGTGCGGTAATAGACGACGGGAAATGCCCGTCGTCTATAAGGCATATAGACGACGAGAAATTCCCGTCGTCTATATGCTTTATAGACAACGGTAAATCACCTATAAAGACGACGTATTCCCGTCGTCTATATATCTTATAGACAACGGTAAATTCCCGTCGTCTATAACCACATTTTCCGTTGTCATTTTTATATTATAGACTACAGTTTTTCTAATATAGACAACGCTATTTACCGTCGTCTATAATGTTAACAGATATCGATTTTTTTCTGTTGTCTATTGTATTACTATGTCCTATTGTCTATTAAAATACATTAATATTTTCCAATCAAATGATAATATTATAAACATCACAAATCATAAAATCAAATATATTGTTTTAAACTCAAAGTCATACAATCACTTTCATTACATGTTCTAAAACTAGCCTTAAAACAATAACATTGTCTCCAAATAGTCTTAAATACAAAAATATAAATATTTATATTGTCTTACTCTCTAAAACAATAACAATGTCTCCAAGAATTCCGTTGTAAACTCAACCAAGCCATCCATCCATTCATGCATCCAAGTGTCTTCCATCTACATGATTTAAATGAAAATCACTACTTCATTTTCATATCTCTAAATTTAAATCTAATGTGAGGACTCAAACATAAAAAGACACATACATGTATTCCAAATTCCAAAAAACGTGGAATTTGAGGAGTCTTGCTGCGTTTCCATAGTAATCGAGCTTCACATAGAGATTTATGACCTTTTCCTTTGGAGCAATCTCCATCGACATAGTGCATGTTCTCATCCCATTTCCCAAACAATGTTGCCACTATCTTTCCACTCTTGTCATGGACAACTCCCTGCACCTGCAATCTCAAAGTTGCTTTAATGGAGAAGTACTTAAAAATAATGCTCCAGAAGCATACTTAAATGAAAGCATCACTTTGTCCAGTTTTAAGATAAATTATTAGAACCTTTATTAACCAGATATATTATGCCAAAGCAGATCCTAACTAGAGGAATTGACAGTTCTATTTGGTACGTCAATAAAAAGTCTGTATAAGAGAACATTTAAGAATAGCATACCAATTACCAAGCCATGTCAATCTCATAATCTATATGCATATAACTAATTTATCAACTTTAGATAGGTATAAAAGATATTTATGGAATGAGAAAGCACCTGATGATGATTCCGGTCTATAATGGACTGCTCCTTGAATTTTAATCTACATGAGAAATTGTGGTTTCCTTGTATTCACATAGTACCATAGTGGTCACAATACAGTTTTCCCAAAATGAGATTATATATTAGATGTTGTTACCTGTCAAATTTAAGGAAATTATTTATCAATGAAATAAAATTGGAGAAAAAAAAAGTTCCAAAGATTTGTGAGATACCTTACTCCATTGAAATACTTCTCCATCATCAAATTCAATAGTTAGAATACCAACTGGATCGAGCTGAATGGACCGACCCCAGAATTTGCTTTTCAGATTACTATCACCATAAAATCTCCAGCCAGTGCCCTCGCAATGACAAGCTACAATCGTGGGGTGATGACTCACCTAATTCAAAGGAAAATTGGCCACTTATTTATTGGAAAAAAATCACTTTTCACCTATCACTCAGTTTAGATCAGAAAGTGGTAAATCTTTGTTTGAGCTATTGTGCAGTAATCAAAATTTCACACAAATTACAAGATTGTAGCTGGTCAAAGATCTTTCGAGAAGTAAAGCCTACAAAAAGTTATGCAAGTAGCAACCCAAAAATGTTTGCTCCCGTAACAAGCAGATACCTTCTCTGAGAAAAACCGCAGGCCTTTATCTGGATAATCAGCTTCATAAGTTTCTCCTAACAATGGATTAAAAGGTTTGCAGTTTCTTCCTTCTGTAGAAGCATAACCAGATACTGCAAATGCAGCTACATTTAGAATCCTCATAAGGCTGTTACCCTAAAAGAATATAATAAATTACGAGTCAGTTGCTAAAGGGTGACAAAGAAGCATCTTGCAAGAAGAGCATCTACAATACATCAACTTCTAGAACTAGATTAATATGTTAAGAACAGTGAAAAGACAAAAACAGCCACGATAAGATATAACTAGATTGATGAAGAGGTCAATGAAACTAACAGAGCAGGATCAGGAGAAGGAACTGGAGCAGGAGAAGATTCGGGTGCTGATTGCAGACTGCAATTTAAAAATAAAAATAAGAATAAGTCCTAGATAAGACACTTAAAGATGATTTTTTTTAATTACACGCAGCTTGAAACTAGAGCAGTAAAATGAACTCACGGAGCAAGAGTTGGCACAGACGAAGGAGCTGCTGTTACAGGTACTGTTGGCTGAGACGTATTACTAGCAGGTGGTGGCTAAGAGAAGAGGTAATAACAAAAACCAACCAATGACATCAGTAAATGGTTTGAACTATTTAGTACAAACAGATGTTGCCAGTCATATACAAAAGCACACGCACACATATAAATATATACTTTTAATCATGGGCCAGTGAAACCAACTCTGCGGAAAATTAGTGATTTAAAAGAATCAACTCTGCAATTTAGCTTACTGTATTCGATGGTGCAGCAGGTGCAGTTACTCCACTTGATGAAGCCTTGGTCTGCAAAATCACAAAGTGCAGATGCAATCATAATATCAGATGTAATTTTATAATTGTGTGTTTGTGTTGTCTAGGGATATGCGAGCCTCCATATGGGTATGACATACTGAAATAATGGAGACATATCACCACCAATTCCAAAATCAAGAGGTTTAGAATTAATCTCATCATAAAGTTCTGTAAGTGAAGAAGATGAAACAGGGGCAGAAAACGGTGGAGGAGAGAGAGCAGGATTTATAGAGATGGGGAGAATAATTGGAAGATGAGAGAGCATATGCTTAAAACTGGAACTAGATTGTTATAAAAGAACTACCTTCTTAACTAGATGAGAGGCGGGCTGGTGGTGGCGGATGAGAGGCGGGCTGGTGGTGGAGATGAGGCTGGCGGCGGCGGAGTTGTCGAACTAGAGGTAGGGGGAGGAGGAGGAGAGGGCGCGCGGCTGAGGAGGGGGTGCACGGCAGAGGAAGAACACTTTCTGAGATGGCTGCGGTGGCGGGAGGCGGCGGTGGTGATGGGAGAAGGCGGTGGCAGGCGGTTTGCCTGAAGAAGAAGAAGAAAGACGAGCGGAGTTGAAGAAGAGGCATACTTTCATCATCAATCATCAATAATACTAAAGCTCAACAAAAATTTGAGCTCCAATATATTCATGTTGAGCTAGGACAAAAGACGGTCTTTCAATTCAATCTACCACAATCAGCATGCTCAAAAATAAGTTTCCAATAGCCACATTTCCTTATAGGTGCATACAATACTCATACAAAAAAAGTTGGCGTCTGAAACAATCAATTCCTTTTTTACTAATAAAACTGATAGCATCAATAGCACATTTGAATCCTCCTCAGCATTAAGAAAAACCATCCTCATGATTGTTTCCTCCACAAAAACTAGTTGTAATCAGAATAGCAATAAATAAAGAAAACTATATGAAATGCTCAACTACGAAAATAACCTCACGACGCTCAATCTTCAGGAACTTCGACGTCGCCGTCGGTAATCTTCTGCTGCAAATCCTTCGGATCCTTCCCGTCGACCGTACAGCCAACAGAGACGCACGTGCCTGAGATCTCCTTCACAGTGCCAGCCAAACCCTTGGCCATGGACCGAGGACTCATCACCTTCGCGATCTCGATGACGTCATCGAGAGATATATTGCCATTATGCTTAATATTTTTGGTCTTCTTGCGGTCGCGCTCCGGCTCCTTGAGCACCTTGATGACGAGCGCAGCGGCGGAAGGGACGACACTGACCTTCGCCTGCCGGTTCTACACGGTGAGCTTCACGGTGACGCGGAGGCCCTTCCAATCCTTGGCGGTCTCTTTTGCTATGTCTTCACCGATCTTCTTCGGTGAGAGACCCAGGGGACCGATCTTCGGAGCTAGGGAACTGGCAGCGCTGACCTCTCCACCGGTGACTCGGACATAGACGTCGACCACCTGTGAGGGATCAAATTTCGGCGGCGACGACGGTTTAGTGATTGTGTGAGTTGAAGAAGAGGCGACCGAGCTGGAGTTAGAATTAGGGATTTGGTTTTCAATTTTTTCAGTTAAAAAAAACGAAAAATTAGAAAGTGGTTAAACGACGTCGTACGAATTTTATATATATATAATTTTTTTAAGTGCGGTAATAGACGACGGGCCTCAAAATCGCGTCGTCTATAACCGAGGTAAAGTAGACAACGCGAAATGTACCGTCATCTATTACATAAAAAGACGACGGGAAAACTGTCGCGTCGTCTATAACCGTACGAATGCGGTAATAGACGACGGGAAATCTGTTCCGTCGTCTATTTAACTGCTAATAGACGACGTCATATGCATCTCCCGTCGTCTATTTCCTTATAGACAACGCGAATAAATTGCCCGTTGTCTATATCGCGTAGTCTATTACCATTTTTCTTGTAGTGAGAGTAGCTGCCGATGACGACCAAGGAAGAAACGGATCTTTCTCGGTCAAAGCGGCTTGTGTCACCGGGACGACAAAATATTCAGATTTACTTCTGGCGATCAAGGAATCGAATTTTCCATCCCAAAGTTTTTGTTTCGTTTCTTGTGGCTGATAATATCTTTATATTAATTGTATTAGTAAATAATAAAATTAAGAAGGCAAGTTTGTATGTATATCATCAAAAAGGTAATTAAGATTTTATTTCTTGTAATTACAGCTTACCTACGGTCTCCCTTGTTAGCAGCAGGAAGGAATAAATAATAAAATTAAAAAGGCAAGTTTGTAAACGTGTATATTTATATCATCAACAAAGTAATTAAGATTGTATTTCTTGTAATTAATAATATCTTTATATTAATTATATTACAATATTGCCCTTAATTTTGATACATAACAAGGATATTTTAGGCATTCAAATTTTGTAAAACAAGACTCTTTTTATATAAGTATAGATATAAAAGTCGCAAAATAAAACAAAAGGTTATTTGGACACATTTTTTTTCAAAATAATATTATTTATCTTTTTGTTCTCAAAGGACTATTTTGACTTATTGCTCGTATATATGAGTAAACTTGACCAACACTTAGAATGATAAACATAAGTCACATTACATCTCTTAAAATCGACATTTATTTCCAATCTACAATATTTATCAGATGTTTCATAGTAGTATTACATTATATTATCCCAAGCTGCTATACGTCGAAGATGCGTGCTAATTACTTGTATAATGTCTATATAGTGGTGGACACGAATATTAAGAATAGAGGGTAAAAAATAAAAAGTGGGTTGATTTTACCACTTCTAAAGTATTTTGAAGGGTTAATTCTTTTTTTATTTGGACATAGACAAGATGAGCGGGACGTCCATCTAAGGAATAGGTAGACACAATGAATGAGACATGAGGAGTATAAGATAAGACTTTTATATAGTATTCCATAAAATAAAACTTATAACAAGTAAATTTTTATCAAATTATTTCACTGCGTACATTAAATATAAAGTTGCAAATTGAACTAGACGATGGTAAATTAGCAACAACTAAAAAACACTAATATTATTATCTCGGTTAATGTAAAACTAAATAATATACTCCATTGATGAGCCCTATCGGAGAGATCACGGCCGCGCTGATGGCGACGAGAGTACTCAGTACAAGTAAACCGGCGGCGGAGGTGATGAGTATGTGTAAGCTGGTGGCGGAGGTGTTGAGTACCCTGTTTGAGGCGGCGGTGGCGGAGGGCCGTGATGAGGCGGAGGGGCATGTACCGAAGAAGGTGGCGGGTGAATGTGACTGGGTGGAGGAGCATAGCCGCTGTGATGGGGCGGAGGAGCATATATTGGAGAAGGTGGCGGATGACCGTGACTTGGCGGAGGCGCATATTCGCCGTGATGGGGTGGAGGAGCATGTTTCGAAGAAGGTGGCGGATGAGCGTGACTGGGCGGAGGAGTATATCCGCCGTGATGGGGATGAGGAGCATATACTGGAGAAGGTGGCGGATGAGCGTGACTGGGCGGAGGAGCATATCCGCCGTGATGGGGTGGAGGAGCATGTTTAGGAGAAGGTGGCGGATGAGCGTGACTGGGCGGAGGAGCATATCCGCCATGATGGGGAGGAGGAGCATATACGGGAGAAGGTGGTGGATGGTCGTGATGGGGTGGAGGAGAATGCCTGGGAGGTCCGTGGTGGGGCGGATGATCGTGACTTGGCGGAGGAGCATATCCGCCGTGATGGGGTGGAGGAGCATGTTTCGGAGAAGGTGGCGGATGAGCGTGACTGGGTGGAGGAGCATATCCGCCGTGATGGGGAGGAGGAGCATATACTGGAGAAGGTGGCGGATGAGTGTGACTGGGCGGAGGAGCATATCCACCTTGATGGGGAGGAGGAGCATATATTGGAGAAGGTGGTGGATGGCCGTGATGGCGCGGAGGAGCATGCTTAGGAGGTGCGTGGTGGGGCGGAGGAGCATGCTTATGAGGAGGTGTGCGATGGCGGTGATGGGGCGGTGGAGCGTGCTTTGAAGAAGGGGGGCGGTGGCCGTGGTGGGGTGGAGGGGCATAGGTTAGAGGCGGAGGGTGGTGGAGGGGTGACGGTGGAGGTGGTTGATGGCTATGTGGTGGCGGCGGGAAGGAGTAGTCATAGGGTGAACTTTGTTCAATTCTTGGGGCGGCGCCGCCCGTAGCCGCCGCAAGTAGCATGAATGAGAGGATGAATAGTAGCTTCATTTTTGCGAAGGTGGAGGCTATGTTGTGGTTCATTCCACTTATTTAACATGAATATATAGCAAAGGAAATTGGGAAAATCGATGGATTCTTTGATTTTTATTTTTATTTTATATATGTATACATACAAGTTTTTTCTTGCCGTTGTATATTAAGTTAATTTCATTCAGAAGTCCAGTTCACGTACGCTTCGATTGGAAGTTTAACTATAATTGAAAAAGGATAGTAACATTTTATGTTTACAAGTTTTGTTGTAAATAAAATCATCTCGAAAACATTAATTAGAAATGTTTATATAATGTTTACTTTTTTTTTTTTTGGCATAAGCGTATAAATATTTGTATTGCTAAATTTAGAATGTCGGTATTAATTTAGCGCTAGAATATATGCATAATCACTCATGTAACTGAACGAAATATATAGTATCCTTTCAATAAAAAAGAAAAAAAAAACGAAATAATATTTCACATTATTACATCATATAAATACAAGCTAAGCTATGGCAATTTGAGTTAGCCGAAAACTAGCTGGCGACTATATATATGTATGTGGATTAAATTATTTATTTATCTAATGGTGCGTGCTTAGAAACCATATCAATTTTACTTCTTTATTAACATTACAGAGGAAGAGAAGGTAAGTACAGTGGGTTATGTGATGACATATATATTTGATTTTTTTGAAGATGTGAACAAGCTAAATGTTCGGCGACCAAATACATGCATTAGAGGTGTTCACGGGCCCGGTTCCGGTTCCAACCCGCCAGTTCCGGGCCCGAACCGTCAAAATTTTTTATTTTTTGAATTATTGAAAATATAAATTATATTGTATTTCAAACTCATAATCTTCAATATAATGTATAGAATCGATATAAAATAAAATATATCTTTATTTATACAATGTGTGATCAATTAAAAACCTTATATTTTCACACGGTTCAACAGTTCCGAACCGCAACCGCCGGTTCATATTTGAACCTTATATAAATATTTATTTTATTTTTGGTCTTTTTCATTCCATTTATCATTATAATTGTCATTTTTGATTTCTAAAACATACAATTGATATGAATTAATACAAAACATATTTTAAAACTAAAAAAAGAAAGAAAATAATAAAAAATCGTTGGAACCGCCGGTTCGGAATGTCCGGTTCACGGTTCCTCGCCATTTGAACCGGAACCGGCCCGTCCTACATACGGTTCCGGTTCGGAACCGGCCCGTTGACTACGGTTCCGGTTCGAAAACCGTTGACCACGGTTCCGGTTGAGGTTCGAACCCGGCGGTTCCGGTTCGGATGAACACCTCTAATATGCATTGAGAAGTTAATAAAATAGCTCATGAGTTAACTCGGTTTGCTAAATGTTTAGACTTAGTCATTGTTTGACATAATAACTGACTTTTATACAGGGGCGTAGCCAGAAAATACTAATGAGGTGGGCTTCTCTATATTTTTATAATTTATATAAAAAAATTAATACATTGTACAATTATATTTTTAAAAATTAAAAATAAATATAATAGTAACAAAAATAAATAAATATTTCATACAAATGTTTCAATATACTAAAAGATACTATATCTTTGTTTGCCTTTTAATTTAGATAAATATGGTATTCTATTTTACTTTTTCTCTCTTTTTTGTTTTTGATGAATTTTATTTTTCTTCTTTTAAAACGTGTAATGTAATAAATGAAGTGCTACTCTTACTGCTATTGAATTTTTAACTTTTAATTGTCATTTTGCCTACCTAGGCCCACAATCAATTCTATATTAGTATTTTTTTTTATTTCTATCCCTTCCCTACTTTCTTCTTCGTATTCATAGCAGCCAGCCGTCGTCTTCTTCATCTTTTATCTCTGCAAATCTTTCAGATCAGCTCAACTTTCATCTTTAGAAATTTTTTTTGTCTTTTCTTCGTCTCTTCTCCGGAAATACCATGGGCTGACCCCAATTATTTTCAAAATCCACAAAACTATAAGTATAGAAAATTTAGAAAAAAAAAAAAAAAGTTGGCGTGGGCTTGAGCCAACCCCAGCCCAAGCCTGGCTCTGCCCCTGCCTTTATGGCTTGAGAATATTGTTGCTATTGATACTTTTTGATTAATGAAAGTCGTTGTTTCCTAAAAAACAATAAAAAAAATTGGCCATAGATATTAATAATAGTACTTAATTAACCTAATTTTTCTATAATTAATTTGTTTGCTGTATTATCATGATCTCCATATATATACCCTCTATATGTATATTGCATGTTGATATAATAAAATATGCCATGACATAATACTTTGCAATGAAATAAAATTGGATAAAGTAATTGTTTAGATAATACTCCCTAGCTCGCCCAAGAAGAGTGTTACTCAAAAGGGGTGGCAATTGGATTTTAATAAAAAAAGATGAGTGGATTGTGAAAGAAGAAATAATCTCATATTAAGTGTGATTAGGGGTTGTGAGTGGTAGTAATGGGACATAGTAAATATTTCATATTGATATTAGGCGGTGTAGATGTGAGAAGAAAATTGATGGACGTATGTGAAGTCACTATTTTGTTCCCCATGCAACAAGTTCTTTGAAAGCCCTACTTTATTTCTGCCTGCATTTCAGTAGTAACTCAAATTCACAATTTCATTATCTTGTTGTGAATCTAACTTTTCTATATTTGGAAAATGAATTTTGATTTTTTTTTCTCAGTGACGATGCGCTTGCATAAATACATGCAAACCGCAATATAATGAGGAGTACTTTTTTTAATGCTAGACTTGCAGTCTACTTTCGGTGCACACTTAAAATTTATACGTGCTGAAAGTATCGGCTGCAGGTTCCACAACATAAAAAAAAAATACTATTAGAACATGAAAGTGAGTTATATATACTCAATTTTAATTAATTGACGTACTAAAATAGAAACGATGTATTGGACTTGAAATTTGGAGGAACTCAAGGTAGGTGAGAAAATATTCTTTTCAAATCAATTCACCAATATTCAACTTTGAACTTTGAAATAAATGAACTTGGTTTAATCGCCAATATAAATGAATATATTTCCTTCAAAAAGAAGAAGAAAATTTTAAGCTCCAAGCCGTCCGTGATTGATCTAAAAATAAAATAAACTTAAGTATAACAAAGAGTGTAATGTTAAAATACCCCCTTTTGAAAATAAAAGATAAAAAATACCCCTTCATAAAGAAAAGATAAAAATTTTCCCAAAATTCTGTAAAATGACTAGTATGTCCCTTTCCTTCTTTTCTATTTCTTTTTTTAATTTTAATTCTAATTTTTTGTTCTTCCTCTATCATCTCTCACTTCTAACAACAATTTTCACCATTTTTTCCGGCGTCGGCAGTCAACTCCGGCGACAGCGGTCAACGCCGACGGTCAACTCCGGTGAGAATTTTCCGACGACCTTCCGACAACTTTTCCGGTAGCATACATGAATACCATACATGAATACCATACATGAGTGGCATACATGAAACACGCTGGTCATACATGAATAGCATACACAATGACCAGCATACATGAATACCATACACGAAATATTTCATGTATGCTACTCATGTATGCTGGTCATACATGAGTAGCATACATGATTAACAAATGTCTAAAAATACACGAGCACCATACATGAAATAGGAGATATATATGTATACACAAGTGATACATGAGTATGAAATATGCTTGTATACACAATATGCATAAATAACTACCAACATCCATACATGTAAATCTTTTATGCATACATGACAACATATAGAAGCATACATGGTGGTCAAATTGTACATGAAAAACACATACATGAACAACTGTATCAGCATACATGAAACGCTAAACAACATATGAGAATATACATGGTAGTAGAAAATCATACATGAATAACTTCCAACAATAGCATACATGAAATTAAAGTTGAATTGAGTTATCTTCTTCATGAGAGCAGGTGGTAGCGACGACGGCAGACAAGGTAGCAACGTAGATCTGAGTAAGTTCGACATCGGCGGCACAGATCCAAATTGCTCTGACGCCGACGACACAAATCTGGACGATTACGAACGACAAATATTACAAATCTGAGTTGTTGCGTAGAGAGTCGCAACGTCCAAAATGATGATGTTGGTCTGAGATCTGGCGGAACAACGAAACGATTGACGATGATGAGACAATGGTGACGGCATTGTGGAAGAGGATTGTAGGAAGGAAGAAGATGATGACGAAAAATAATGAATTAAGTGCAGCAGTGGACGACGAGCGGATGTCGGTGACGACGATGACGGTGGAAGATGACCGGAGACTGTGGCCACAATGTCGGTTGAAGAAGACATGATTATTAGAGAGAGAGAGCGGGGGAGGGGCAAAGAAAGAGAAAGCGGGGGGAGAGGCAGAGAGTGAGAGGTTTCTTACGGCAGGGGGAGAGAATGGAAAAGTGAAATACTAGGACAATTTGGTAAATAGGAGTAATATTTATCTTTTGAAAATTATGAGGTAATATTTCTTCATTATCTCTATAAGCAAATACAAATATGATTAATAGCTTCCCCCCCCCCCCAACTTTTAGTTTTCTTTACTAACATTTCCCATTTTCTTCTAATTTCGCTGCGTTAAAAGTTTTAAAATATTGAAGTTTAAACAAGAAAAAGATAGTAAAAGGAGCCCTAAAGGATGATATTTATGTTGTTGTGTTCATTTAATGATGCTATGCTATCAAAATATATTTGTTAACCATTAATTATAACGTAATGAGAAAAGTTTACGTTGCTACAATATGCTTAAATAAAATATACAACGATAAACAATTAATATATCAAAACATATTACATGCTCCCTTCGTCGCCGTCCCTTAATAATAGAGCTTTATTTTCTTTTTTAACCATTTCCAAATAATAAAGTCATTTCATTTTAACATGACCACACCATTATTTTCTTATATTTATTCCATCAAAGCTGGGTCGCTTTCTCGTAATAAAATTCAATTAGACGATAAAATTATATTTCAATTAAATCTCGATTTTGAAATCTTGATCAATTAATTAAAGAAGAGAAGATCGTATATGTTTATGTAGCGCGCGGTGAATGTTTGTAAGGCCGGGGTGACGGTGCGGGCCTTAAACGGCGCGGCGGCGAGTGTTTGTGAGTGGATCTCCGGTGGTGGCGGCGGCGGCGTTGGTGACTTGGTGCTGTATGATGATGGCGCGACGGCGAGTGTTTGGGACTGGACGACGATGACTTTGGAGAGTGTGCTTGATGGCCGTGATAGGGCGGTGGAGAAGGCTCCCCTCCACGATGAGGAGCGTGCTCTGGAGAAATTGGCCGACGGCCGTGACGTGGCGGTGGCGGAGTAGCAAGCGTAAGAGAATGCGCCGGATTGTGGTGGGGCAGAGGCGGAGGCGGAAGGTGGTGGGGAGGAGAAGATGCGGTGTGCTTGTGACGGGTAGCTAAATTTTGTTTATTTGTTGGAGCGGCGCCGCTCCTCGCCGCCGGAAATAGCAGAAAGGAAAGGAGGAATAGCAGCTTCATTTCTTCCGGATGTGGAGGATATGTTGTATTTCACAAATCATATATATAGCAAGAAATTGGGGTTAGTTTTAAATCTTAATGAGGGGTTTCATATTGTCGTTATAAGTTATGTTCATTTATTTCTGTATACACATTGAATGATAATATGTGATGTTCTTCAAAAAAAAAAAAATGATAATATGTGACTATTATTCATTCAACAGGTTAAAATTACAAATATAATATGAATACGGCGTACATATAAGTACTACGTCATGCTTGAATTAAAAATAAAAAATAATGCACTTTACCAAATTTTAAAAAATTTGCTTCTTAATACTGCGTACATATAAGTACTACGATATGCTTGAATTAAAAATAAAACATATGCACTTTATCAAATTTTCAAAATTTTGCTTCTAAAGTTGAATTTAATGTTTCTACTATGCTAAATTTAGCCCTTCAGTATTTTATAAGGACATACAACAGTTTTCCTATTTTACAGTAATTATATTATAAAAATTTTCAGCCCAATTCAATTTGTAAAATACAAATAATTTAAGGACGTGTAAATTAGGGGGAACATTTAGAGAAATGTAAATATTTTCGTTGATTCATCGGATTTGAGAGATCTCGGATACACTTTTTATCTCACTTATTTTAGATTAATTTAAGAGATTTGTTGGGAAAGTTCATAGCTCAAATCAGCCATCTCGAACCGTATCATAAATTAGATAATGAAATTCAGATGGTGCTTAAAAGTTATTTTAATTCGTAACTTAGTAAAATCATGTTCATCAATATTGTTAATTCAAGAAGAACTTTTTTTTTAATCTTTTTATAACTGTAAGTATAACCATGATACATAGTGTACAAAATAACACTACATTTAAAGTTTAAACCGACATTCTAACACAGACTGTTATTTTCATCAATTTTAAAACGAACTTTTACCTTTTTTTGTCAAAATACGTGAACTTTCAATTTCTGCAATTTTTAACATAATTCTCATTTTGTCCAAATTAAAACTGACATGGCATTTCTATGATCAAAATAACGACTAAAACTGACATGTGACTTCTACAATCAAAATGACGACGTGTTTTAATTGCAAAATCGATTTTTTTAATCCCCCTCATTACAGACCTCATGCCAAAAATAAATAAATTTGACACTGCAATTCAAATTGTGTGAGTAACGTAAAGAGAAGCCTTCATAAATTGCCTAAATAATACTCCTAGTTCAATTAGTAAATGCTGCTCTTTTTGAAGGCACACTTGTACTCTACAATTATCATACTTAGAAAATAAAATAAAATAAAATAAATACAAGACTAACTACCGTTGACTAACTGTAATCAAGCAGTGATTAGGTATTGTTGAGGGCATAAAAAAATCAGTGGAGTCTTTCCCAAACCTCCACTGTCTGGCACTTGAATTAAAAAAAAAAAAAAAATGAACATGTAGAAATCTGATGATACAAATATAAAATAAATCATAAAAATGTGCAGAATTTGCATCTCTAAGCAAAGCCAAGAAGCATGTGGTAGTAGTTTTGATCTCATCCAGATTGCAAAAGTCTGAAAATCCCATTTTGTCATTTGGAACTTGGAAGAAAATCATAATCATCAATGGCGAAGGATCAAGCTAAGTACCTGAATTTGCGGCGCAGTTGCTACCTCCTTCTCTTGCTGTCTTTCCTCTCCTCGTTTCTGTTGGTCTTCTGGTCTTACTTCTTCTCCGTTCCTTGCCATAGCGATGTTCATTTTGCAGTGGAGGAAAATAAGGGAGAGTCGAACTCGAACCTTCTTGCTTTTCCAGGTGCATGGAATTCGCTTCAATTCCCCTCCGAGCCAGCTTCAAGATTGCTCAAGCTAGCTGTTTTTGTGAAGAAATGGCCAGATAAGCAGCACGCTGGAGGGCTCGAGCGCCATGCCTTGACTCTGCACCGTGATCTTGCCAGGCGTGGCCACGAGCTCCACGTGTTCACCTCTTGCTCGACTAATGCAACCTCGATCAAGAACTTGCATTTTCACCTCTCTGAGGCAACTGCTGCTGGTTATCTAGACCAAGCCACAATTTGGAAGCAGTTTCAGTTGGAGAATTCCAGAGGGAGACCTTTTGATGTGGTTCACACAGAGAGTGTAGGGCTGATGCATTTTAGAGCGAGAAACCTCAACAACATCGCTGTTAGTTGGCACGGAATCGCATACGAATCAATACATTCCGACATCATTCAAGAACTGCTGCGAGCTCCTCAAGAGACGCAGTCGTCTATTTTGGCAGAAAGGATAACCAAGGTTGTGGAAGAAATACGATTCTTCCCACGCTATGCTCACCACGTTGCGACTAGTGATCATGTCGGGGACGTCCTGAAACGGATCTACATGTTACCGGAAGAGCGCGTTCACATCATTCTGAACGGTGTGGATGAGGGGATTTTCAAGCCAGAGGCTTCTAAAGCTGAAGATTTCAGGTCAATGTTGGGGATTCAAGAATCGACGCCGCTAATTCTTGGAATCGCGGGAAGGCTGGTGAAGGACAAGGGGCATCCCCTGATCTTTGAAGCATTGAAGCAAATCTTCAACGAGAGTTCAAAGTTGAAGGAAGATGTGGTTGTTCTGGTGGCTGGAGATGGTCCCTGGGGTGCCAGATACAAACTACTCGGATCAAACATGCGTGTTTTAGGCCCGTTGGATGAAGCTCAACTCGCCAGATTTTACAGTGTTATCGACATTTTTGTAAATCCAACTCTACGTGCTCAAGGTTTGGATCATACCTTGTTGGAAGCGATGCTCGTTGGGAAGCCAGTGATGGCCACCAAACTTGCCAGCATCACTGGTTCAGTGGTCGTCAGCCAAGAAATAGGATACACGTTTTCGCCCACAGTAGACGCGCTCAAGAAAGCTCTGCACCAAGTTTCCACGGATGGAAGAGCTCTTCTCCACCACAAAGGTCAGCTGGCCAGGGAAAGGGCCTTCAAATTGTTTACTGCCACCAAAATGGCTGCCGCTTATGAGAGATTATTCTTGTGTATTTCTGAAAAGACAAAGCTTCCAAATGCTTACTGCACTTACACACTTTGATAATTACATGTCAACAATCTAAGTACGCAACATTATACTATTTCATTACCAAAACAACACAAGCCTTATTTAACAGTCTTTCGTCAACAAACCACCATGTCGCATCACCAATCTGTTTATCCATAAAACTCTCAGAAAACAATTTATTCAGAATAGCAAGGCTCATGAATGCAGTCTAACGACTAACAACAATATGGTTCGACTCAAAAATATAGCAAGGTAAACATAGCTGGAGAACTCATCATAAAAACTCCAAGTTCTGCCACAGAATGATGCACATTACAACCTTAATTTACATCAAAGTGCTCCAAAGCATCCGGATTCCAGCATTGAGCGTATAAACAAAAATAAGGAAGAAATGACTCAATATAAGAATAGGCCACAATGAAGAAAAGAAAAAATTGAACATTCGCATGCTTTTGAATCATTTCACCGTATCTAATTATAGACAAAAAATCACATGCTTTGGACAGAGCCTCAATTAAGCGACCCTGCATAAGAAAGAATTTCAAATATTTTATTTATGAGGTGAGTTCATCTAAAATTTGAGCTTAGCATTCCAAAAATCATACCTTGCCACCAGTTGAAACATTTCCATTGAAATCATCAACTCCACCATCTTTCTTGTTCTGATTCATTAATAAGCACAAGTCTGTTATGTAAGTTTGTATAATCAAATAGGATTTGGTTTTAAGACATAAAAATCTCACATCAGTATACAGTCCTGAGGTATGAGGCCTCGAAGATTTAAGATACATCATCAAGTGACGCGGAGGCTCCATAAATTAACATTCAGTCTATTGCTTGCAAAAAACCTTATTACAAAATCTGTCATAGAAGCTCTGTAGTCTCAAAGGTTGCAGAGTTAGTCAAATACGGATGGGATGACATCTATAAACTGACCCTAAAGGCAACTTGTGTTCATCTCCAGTATCCAACGACCGAATCATCTCCATTCTGCAATGTATTTAAACTCACATAATGATAATGTACAAGAGAACAAACTCACTCAGACACTGCATACTTAAAGGAACATACTACTTCTCACGATACAAATACTTCAACAAAAGTTTAGAATCTTCAACCAAACCAAAAGGAAACAGCATAAATCAGAAGCTCATTCAATAGTTATAAGGCAAGAAATTCATACATATATATCATCCCAACAACAATCCCCTTATGAAGCAACCACGAAAAACATACACATAAGCAAATAATCTACACAAGTATCATGAACTCCACAATATAGCTTCCAAGATATTCAATCCAATCCCTCCCTGTCCCAGATCTATTTTCTACTAGGCATGATCAATCTTTGATACATTAGATTTCTAAAATTGTTTATGAATAAACGATGCTCACCCACATATTATGAAATCAAGCAATACATTTTAAACAGAAAAATAAAAAACATACAAACAATAACGATGCAACGCAACGAAAACCAGTAAAGCCTACCGCGGAGGGGCAGCAAAAATAGAAGAGAAAAGGAAGTTAGAAGATGAATTTGGGGATGAATGTGTAGATCGTTGGTGAATGAAGAGACTGCTACTTGATTATTATTCTCCTTTATTGATGATTATGTGTTGAAACAAAATCAACAGAAATATAGGAGGATTCTCCTTTCAGAAAACAAAACAATAAACGACGACGCCACTCCTCCGCAGTTTTAGCGCTCGTTTGTTTGGTTCAAGTAAAAAGAATGGAAAGGAAATGGAACCAAATTAAAGAGAAAATGGTTCAGTGATCGAAAAGAATCACATGTAAAGAAAATGAATTTAGACAGAAAAAAAAAATTGCTACTCTTTTAGTTTTGAGGGTCATATTTTGGGAGTTTGAATTACTCTCTAAAGTAGCGGTTAACCCTCTATTCAAACCAAATAAAAAGTAACGAATTCACATAATTGAATCTCTTTCCATATCCAAAAAGGTAATAATAAACGGACAACTGTTGTCCGGACAACTATCAATTTTAGGTTTGAAAACCGATTCAACCAATATTATTAATATTACCGATTTTTTACTTTCTTGTTTTACTATTGTATCAGTTCAAAAACATTAATTTGCTTATGCATGCATGCATTTCTTAAGAGAAATATCAATTCATAGCTTTCACACTCCCAGTCTCGATAACAGTAATTGAATCTGGATATTTCAAAATTAGTGTTTAGGCTGGACTAGTGTTTATTTGGGCTCAATTGGCCCGACCCAAATGGCCAGTCGGGCTTAATCTGGTTCTTGTTCTAAATTTATAGGTGAAAAGGTAACCTTCAATTCTATTTTATTTTCCCGCACAAAATGACGTCGGGGCAATGGAGTGCGATTTTATAGCACTGGAAACTGAATCGCCACATGTTATTGCGGCGCTCTTTTTTCTTCCTTTTTTGGATAGAGTTTTTTCTTTTCTTTTTCTTTATTATCAATCTCTAATTAAGGAACTGAGTTTGTCTTTTTCCTAAGTTTACCAAATGATAATCTACCATCCATTATATAATCCTTTTAACTTCTTGGAAAAATGAAATTTATTTTTGTTGTTGTATATGTTTCACACGTTCTTGGGTGTGGTCGGATAAAAATAAATTATAGTTACTAATATTTACTTTTTAGAATATTTAATATATCAAGTGACAATTATATTATAAAAATAGTACTAGTAATTATATTTGAACCCAAATTTTTATTATGTTTCACCATAAGGTCGCCTATTGTATTTAAATTCAAATTTGAGATAGCAAGTCCAAACCAAAATTTTGACTAATGAAAATTTGAGAGTTGAAGGCAAAAATTTGTACTAATGTTCCCTAAGAAAGTATTTTTATTTTACTTCGATTTGTTTTATCATACTCGGACAATCGTCATTGGTACATTTTATTCTTTCGTGTACAATCTTATTTTTTAGCATTCGATTGTATTTTTAATCCTCCCGCCTCCCCAAAATAAAAAGGAAAAATGACAATTAAAATAATCATTCATATCTAGTATACTACACTTTTATTTAAATAAATTCAAAATATATTATTAGTATATTATTTTCTCTATTTTTTATTAAGCGTTCTATTATGAAATTTGATTTGTTTTTTAATAAGTATCTCATTCATAAAGTTTGAAAAAAATGATGCAATTTTTGAGAAAAATTATGAACTTTATATTTACCTAAGTAATAAATGATAATTATTTATTTTTAAAATTTTTTAAATAATAATTATAGCTAAAAATAATAATACATCAATTATTTTAGTTTGGATGTTTTGACGGTTAGGAACGCTTATAAAAAAACAGAGAGACTGTTTAACAAGTGTGTCGTGCCCTTTACCCCCGCCAACCGCCATAAGACAAAACGGTGCCGCTAGCCATCGATTATAATTTATACTATAAGTATTTGACGTGTGACGATATCATTATACAGAGATATATTTTATTATACTACTAATAATGTATAATTTTATTAAATATTACTCGATAAGAATTTATGATTATGTCTCCACAATAAATTAAATAAATTAATTTTTAGGAGGCCCACGTCCTAAATTCTCGGTGATGATAATTAAGTCTAGGTTCAACACATCCTACCACTGTACCACATCATACATTTACTTACAATTTAGTCTCATAAGTACTATTTACAAATAGATATATGCATTCATCCCCCTTTTTCTTTTTGCGTCTTTTGTTGTTGTAGACTGGCCTGCAACTACTATGCACGAGCTTTTTTCTAATTTCTACTGATAAACTAGCTAGATCAATAAAGTATTCCCAACTCAAAAGAATATATATATATGACTATGTGATCAAATCAAGATCCTTCAATTATGAAAGGTGTCAATTGTCGGAATTGTTACATTAATCTGAAGTTATAATTTTCACTAAAATTTATCGAACATTTATCTTTTAAATGTTTATAACTATTACAAGTCTACAACTCCTAACTTTTCAGCAATATAAAATTAATTTATTTTACAGGTAAAAAGATTTTGTTTTAGTGGAATAAATATTAATGAACTTCAATGAGAAATTAGAGATGTTATACTTAAACAATAAAATAAAAAGAATATAACGTCACATAGTTGATTGAGTTATCTTCGATATTCAAATATTAGTATTACTTTTGGGTTATCTCACATATTTTGATAAGTGAAGCGGACTCATTATGCAAGTTTTTTTTTTTTTTTTTCAAGACAAAGATTGATAATGTCTGACTGTCGCTCGGTGTGACGATTGCTTATATAGTTAATTAAGGTTTTAATTAGTGTTAATTATTGTGTAATTTATAAATACAGTTGAAATTTTGATATAGTATGTTGACATCCTTTGTCCATAATAACGAGTCCTACGTACCCATATTTGTCCATAAAAAAAAAGTTTACTAGACCTTTTTTCACTCACTTCAAGTGAGACCTTATTTTTATTCACAACAATTTTTATTCCTAATTTACTTTTTTTCACTCACAACAAGTAAGATCGTCATTTCACTCACAACTTTAATTACATTCCACTTTTTTCACTCACTACAAATAAAAAGTTGACAAACTCTCTGCACGGTGCAGATGCCCGCTGACCCGCCCGACCCAACCCGGTTGACCCGGGTCAACCCCTTTGACCAAATTTTTTTTTCAGTTTTTTTTTTTAATTTCAGTTTTTTTATTTTTTATTTTTGCCGCTTCTTTTTTTGTTTGCTGCTTCCTCTTTGGTCAATATTCGAGCGAAGGTAGTCAAAGGCCTCGGAGCGAGCCGGAAAAGTTCAAATTATTGTCCGCCGATTATCCTTATTTTAGTAATCGGAGCGAAGGCGGAGCCGTATAATCGGAGCCGAATGCTCCGTCGGGAAATAAAAATCGGGAAAAAAAGGGGGGAGGGGGCACGTGAGGCCCACGCGCAGGTCAGGCGGGGTGCGCGGGTCGGGTCGGGTCGGGGCGTTGCCCATTTCCACGGTGCATGTATCTGTATAGGAGTCTTACTCTAAAAACTTTAGACACTTTTCATTTTCAACAAAGGAACTCTTATTTCATTCAAAATAATTTTATCTAATTTATTAAAAGTTATGCACAATATACAATAAAACTCTTTCGTCGATGAAGGAGTATAATTGAAGTAAATGGCATCTCACGCGTGTTTGCTAAGAAAATTAGGTTTTGCGGCGGCAATCGGTGTCGGTCAACGGTTTTGGTGCCAACGTTAGTGAATGGCAGACCTCACCTCATTACTATTTGTAGTAATTTAGGAGTACTATTCATTTTAATATCTATTCTAAAACTGACGATTCAGTTTCTGGTTTAATGGCAATTAAATGTTGCAAACGTGTTTTGGACATTAAGTAAATTCTAAGCTAGTAATAATGGCTGGCTAGAAAAATATTTTAATAAAATTAGAAAATTAAAATACTTAATCTATTGCTAACATAAAAAAAAAAAAAAAAGATTGTATTTAAGCATGGTTTGGGATGATGTTTAACATCACAGGCTTCACAGCTCATTGCCTCCGCCATTTTTTTGGCAATTAGGCCGATCAAGCTTCAGACTATTGTGGAGATTGAGATTCATAGGTTTCAATATGGTTCAAACATAACTGCTCCCACTCATCTATTTTTAATTGAAATGACAAGTTTCACTAAATAATAAACATAACAATGAATTAAAATCTTAAAACCAACCTATTTCTACACAGGGCCGGTCCTGACCAAAACTATGCCCAAGGCGAATCAATAAAAACGGCCCCTATCTTTCATAACAAGGCATAATATTATTTAAACGTACCACAAAAATAAAACTAAAAGTTCTATGTCTGAATGACAAATAAGAACAATAAGAAAAGAATAGTGCCTAAATACATGTCTAGAAACAAACCAAAAAACTATATATTAAATATAAAGATATATAAACTGAATAAATTTAAAATACATGTAAGTATTTTGTTGAATTTTTTTATAAGTTTAATTCAATTATCTTTAACAAACATAAAAAAAAAA
Organism: Schizonepeta tenuifolia; assembly: GCA_029490685.1. Taxonomy (NCBI): domain Eukaryota; kingdom Viridiplantae; phylum Streptophyta; class Magnoliopsida; order Lamiales; family Lamiaceae; genus Schizonepeta; species Schizonepeta tenuifolia. The sequence continues at coordinate 79,912,081 of CM055957.1, read as the reverse complement.
AGTTAAAAATGAACAAATTAGGGGCCTATTATATATATATATATATATATATATATATATTAAGATATAGAATGAATTGTGGCGCATTCATAAAAACAAACAATAAAGTTAAAGAATAGACACAATAACAGAAAAAAAAAACAATAATAATAATAATAATAGAAACAAGAAAAGACGAAAAAAGAAACAATAAAAGACGATTAAAAAAAAGTTTGTTGGGTTTGAAGGGGGATCGATCTCTGGTCTAATGCATTATCATCTTTGCTTTTTACCACTGAAATAGATAAAATATTATTTGTATTTAGTATAACTTCAATATATAACGAAATTAAAAAAAATGGGCCCCACTATGCTCAGGTCCGGGTCTGTTTTCACATGAGTCACTTTAACTCATATATCTATATTTATTAGATAAATTGAACCTTTATAGGTTTAAATACTCTTCTAAAAGAATAATATTTGAAATCCAACACTCGACCACCCTCTCCCCTTCGTAAAGATACAAAGTGACCAGGTCTCAAAATATTATATATATATATATATATATATATATATATATATATAAAATAAGATACAAAGTGACATGTCACTATTCGCATAAATTGGCTAAGTATTTTGGACTAAAAGATTAATATAATTACTTAAGTCCAATTACTTAGCCCTTTTGAATAATATATATTTGTGGTCCAAACCCATAGACCTAAGTTGGAAGAAAAGAGTAGAGTTCTTTATAATATATGGTACTTAGTTCTAGGTTGAGGAGAATCCTATAGAGGGTCACTTTCCACCCTTGGATCAAATCAATCCCAACCATTCATTAGCAAGGAAAACCTGTATATAAAGAGGAGACCCTAATTTGTAACCACCAAGCAATTAAGCAACAAGCATTCTCTCAAAATTTTCTTGTGCTCTTAGCTTTCTTACTTAGCCACTTTTCTCACACTTGCACACACAACACCGTTTGAGAGTTAAACTAACTTTGCTAGCCGCAAGGGGCGGAATAAGGGCAAAGGCCCACCTCCAAAATTCCCTTCTCCCATATATATAAACCTTGTTCAAATATAAGGTTTAGGGTTTCAATCAACCAACCGTAGATATTATGGCTTTCGATTGTAACAACAATCACTGAAAACGGCTGCTTTTTTCCGATTTGTTTAAAAATCACAGAAATACGTCCATGGAGAAAGAGCCGCAAGGGGCGGAATAAGGGTAAAGGCCGCACGGTTTGTTGTTAAGAGAACAAGTCCGTGACAGACAAACATAGAACCCTGAATTTCCTTCTCCCATATACCTTGTTCAAATATAATGTTTAGGGTTTCAATCAACCAACCGTAGATATTATCTCCAAAATCTTTCACAGTGGCTCAAATTTAAAAATATAACTATTGCATGCATTGTTGGAGGATTAGGTAGGAAACACATTAAATCTTTTTACGGACACAAACCAGATTAAATGGAGGGTAACAAAATCAATCACATAAAACAATGAAAAGAGTGCAAACACTATTGACATACCTTTCCTTCGGATGAAGCGATGTCAATGACATACCTTTCCTTCATCAATTTTTTTCAAAATCGAATTGATATACACTAAATCTTATTAAATTCGAACCGCAAATTAGAACCTCACCTTTGATTTTGTGGGAAGCGCAGCGATGGAGAGAGAGAAACCCACTAACAGCCAGACGGGGTGGCGCTGGGGAGGAGCGACGGTTCTGCAACGGGGAGAGAAGGAGGCGACAGAAACAGGCACTGAGCCATAGAGACAGACGCTGACGTACGGAGAGGAGGCACGGACGGATAGGAGGAGGCGAGGGAGAGAAGGCACGGACAGAGAGGAGGCGTGAGGGAGAGGGCGGGAGAGGAGGGGCGCGGGTGTTTAGAAAATTTGGAATAATTTGGGTGTGATTTCAATTTGGCAACATGAGCAGATTTTAATTTAGAATATAATAAAATTAATTTAAATTGAAAAAAGTTAAATGTTTTTATGACAGTTGTTCGTGACAGTAATTATAACTGTCACGAAAAAATAGATATTAATATTAAAATTAATGTAAAATATAAAAAATAAATATTTTTATGACGCTTAACCATTACACTTGTTATAAGTGTCAAGAAAAGCTCAAAAATATATTAAAATTAATGTAAAAATAAAAAGTAAAAAGCTTTTATATGACGATTAACAATTACAGTTGTTATAATTGTCAAGAAAAGTCAACGAATACTTGTCAGTCTTCGTGATTTCGTCATGTATAACTGATTTAGTACGATCATACATGATATAATATTTTACAACCGTCATGCAATGTTAAAAGACGTACATGCATGACGGTTTACCATAAACCGTCATAAAAATGGTGTCGTGTATGTGAATATTTGTAATAGTATTATGGCTTTCGATTGTAACAACAATCACTGAAAACCACTGCTTTTTCCGATTTATTTAAAAACCACAGAAATACGTCCATGGAGAAAGAGCCGCAAGGGGCGGAATAAGGGCATAGGCCGCATGGTTCGTTGTTAAGAGAACAAGTCCGTGACAGATAAACATAGAACCCTAAATTTCCTCCTCCCATAAACCTTGTTCAAATATAAGATTTAGAGTTTCAATCAACGAACCGTAGATATTATGGCTTTCGATTATAACAACAATCACTGAAAACTGCATTTTTTTCTGATTTATTTAAAAACCATATAAATACGTCCATGAAGAAAAAATTGCAAGAGGCGGAATAAAGATAAAGTTCGTACGATTCGTTGTTAAAAGAATAAGTCGGTCGTGACAGACAAACATAAATTTTAATATTTCATGAATTTCAACCCAAAATTATTCGAATAAGTTGAAAAGAAGCGAGAGCGAGAGAGAGAAAACGCATTGAAAGGAAAGGAAAAATGAATCTTAACTGCCAAACAAAAGGCGGTTGAATTGACTAGTCAAATGTATGCTTTAACGACTAAACCCCAACTTTATAACCGTCTTTTTATTTTTGATGCCAATTTTATTTTTAATTTTAATACGAGTATTGATATTTGAACAAAAATTATTCGAACAAGGTAATATATTTGTAATTAAATATTTTTTATTTTTTTTCAATAATTAATATAATTAGTGTTTTGTCTATAAGATTACCTGCAGTGGTAGTGTCTCTAAGGATTTTTTGGAGATAGAGACAGTGAGCTGCAGTGGGGCTGTCTCTAAGGGCTGTCTCTAACGATTTTCTGAATTTCTATTTTGCATTATTTTTAATAAGAAAAATTAAAATTTTCATTAATTTAAACAGATAACTAGTACAATACATTAATTGAAATAAAACAAATAAAAACATTACATTAATTGAAATAAAAAAAATAAAAACATCCTACTCGTCAACTGCTCCAAATCGGCTCCAAAGATGCTCGATCAAATCATTTGTGAGCCGATGGTGCCTCCTCACATCTCTTAATGCGGCGTCCGTTTGATGAAATTCTTCCATGATTGCGGGTAGGGGACATGAGTAACATTACTACTCGAACTAGTTTCTCTGTCCTTTCTCCAGTTCTCGGCATCCCCCCTCTCGTCTTCAATGATCATGTTGTGCAAAATAATGCACGCAAACATGATGTTGCGGAGGTGCGGTACGTACCAGCCCCGCGCCGGGTTCCGGATAATTCCCCAACGGGCCTGAAGAACACCAAAGGCCCGTTCGATATCTTTCCTCGCCGCTTCCTGCATCTTCTTGAAGCGCGCCGCCTTGTCATCAACTGCAATCGGAGGAGCCTTGATCAGGGCAGCCCATTCCGGGTAGATCCCATCGGTTAAGTAGTAACCGCCGTCGTAGGACCTTCCGTTCACTGTGTACTTGCATGGCGGAGCACGTTCCTCAAGCACGTCCGAAAATATGGGAGACTGATTGAGGACGTTGATATCGTTGTTGGAGCCGGCTACTCCAAAGAAGGCGTGCCAGATCCATAAGTCTTGAGACGCCACCGCCTCAAGAATCAAGGAAGGCGCGCCTATATCTCCTCGAGTGTAGGCAGCCGACCACGCCTTCGGGCAATTCCTCCATACCCAGTGCGTGCAGTCCAGGCTACCGAGCATCCCTGGAAAGCCGTGCCTCTCCTCGTGCATTTGCAGCAGCCGAGTCGTGTCTTGTGCATTTGGCCTCCTCAAATACACGTCACCGAATAGGTCAATGACACCTCGGCAGAACTTCCGGAGGCAAAGACGGCCGGTGCTATCGCCGATCTTCAAGTATTCGTCGAAAACATCTGGCGCTCCACCGGTGGCTAGTTGGCGAATGGCCATTGTGCACTTTTGCACCGACGTGAGGCCTCATTTGCCGGTTGCATCTTGCTTGTGCTGGAAATATCTCACATTCTGCTCCAACGCCTCGTAAATCCTCAAGAACAAATGCTTGTGCATCCGAAAACGCCGGCGAAAAAAAGTTGGCCCGTACGTCGGGTTGTCGTTGAAATAGTCGGCCATCAACTGCTGCAGGGCCGCCTCCCGATCGCGGTTTACGACCGACTGCTTCGCCTTCTTTTTTTTCTTTTTGGCGATGAGCCGAGCCGCAGCAGCTTGGAGGTTGGTCACCATCGACATAACCTCGTCGTCGGTGCCATGGGAAGAGTAGCCGGTTGAGGAGTCGGACGACGAAGACATTTTTTTTTTTGCAACAAATTTGAGCGAAAACTAGAGAGAAAAAGAGGAGGAAGATGAATTTGGTGTGGAATAATTTGTGGTATGGAGGTTAGTATTTATAGGGATGAATTGCAAAAAAAAAAAAAAAAAATGAAAAATCGGCTGTATAGCCGTTGAGAATTTGTAGCCGTTGGATTAAATGCCGTTGTCCAGATTTTTTTATTTTTTTTATTTACTAAAAATAAAAAAAAATCGAAAACGCGTGAAGGCCACGCGCCGTATCGAGACTGTCTCGTCGCGGCGAGACGGTCTCGAGCTCCTCCTACCTGCATCGGGGTGTCTCGCCGGCCGGGGTGTCTCGAGACAGCCGACGAGACACCCACTGTGGGAAGTCTAACACCCTTTTCTATTTAATTGTATACTAATTTTTAATTTTAATTCAAATAAATTAATATCATGCACAAATTTTTAAAAATTCAAAATATTAATTAAATTTAAAAATTGACATATAATTAGGTGGGAAAGAGTATTATAGATAAAACACTAATTATATTAATCATTAAAAAAATTAAAAGACTATTTAATTACGAATATTATACCGTTGTTCGGACAACTGTTGTCCAAATGTCTTTATTCTTTTAATATATATATATTTTTGACAAATAAGAGATGGAATAGAGAGTTGATTATCGAAAGTGATAAATATATTTGAACGGTTCTCATTTTAGAAAATAATGAGCCATTGTAGAGAAACATTACCAAAAGAAAATCGAATCATTACTAGCGTTAGTGAAGAAATAAAGTCTCTTATAATAGTACTTACTTTTTGAGTATTATGATATGTAAGCTACTAATAACAAACACGTGATTCAAAAATATATTGACAAAAATGAATGAGATACTAATCAAAATTTTCCAAAAAATCTATCTCAAATAAGTCACAAATCTCTCAATATAAACCCTAATGTATATTCACAATACAATTGCCGCATACGTAGAGTTAACCAGTAAAAATTTGGAAAACACAAATGTAAAATAAAAATATCAGAGATCTAGCTTGAAATAGTAATTTATAGCAACTCCAATAAAATTTCTACAACGTGACACACTTAAATTAACCCATCCTCGTCACCATTATTCCCTCTACTTCTCTCTCTAACTGACTGATTACTCGTAATTCGGAACCAACCCCACCTCCAAAATTCTCTTCTCCCATAAACAGGATTTCAATCAACCAACCGCATACGCAGAAATTATGGCTTTCGATTGTAACAGCAATCACCGAAAACCGCTGCTTTTTTCAGATTTGTTTAAAAACCACAAAAATACGTCCATGGAGAAAGAGCGGCAAGATGCGGTGATAATATCCGCCTCTAGCTCGAGTCCGAGCTCGAGTTCCACTCAGTTCCTGTCGTCGTGGGACTCGTCCTCCTCCTCCGGTTTCAGCACGCCGCTCCGCTCTGATTTCGGCTCGTCGGAAGGCGACGACGCCGATTTCATAGCTGAGTTGACTCGCCAGATGGCCGAGTGTATGCTTGACGAAGAAGAAAGCGCTGTCGTGGATAATGTTTACGAGGTGATTTCTGAAACTGTTTGGCAATTAATTTAGTATTCTCGACGTCGTGTTAGCCGCTAACTTTTTTGTTACCATTGTTGAAGGCGAGTAGCGATGAAAATTCCGGCGCCATTAGCAGCCACAAAAGCGAGCTGTACTCGAGTTCGGTCCGTGCTGACGATTCGACTCAGCCAAATATTCAAGTAAAGTCGCATTTCAGCGGTCGGATTATTCATTATTATGAAAATTATTGGTTAATAACTATTTTGTGTGTGTGTGTGTGTTTTGTTAGGTTTATGAGTTGAAGAATCAGCCAGGGAGCAAGGAAGGTTCGACTCGGGGAAGACGAGTCAGGCGGAGCGAGTCAGCTCAGCAGAAACAGATGCAGAAAACAGAGCAGCCATATAAGCAATACAGAGGGTTAGAATGGGGTGGAGGAGCAGTTGGGAGGCATGGATATTCCGGGTCGGGTATGCAGGCGGTTTTTATTGGTGGATCCGGTTCTAGAAGCGGGTCTAGCGGGACTGGGGTTTTCCTGCCCCGTGATCCGACTGAATTTAAAAACAAATCAGGTAAAACCTTGCGGGAATATTTCAGTTCTGGTTTAGATTTGATATTGATATAAGAGTATTATTATCTTAGTTTTGTTTCAATCTTAGATTTATTGATATATAAAATGTAGATATTGAAGCAGGTTATACTATCTAAAGTAAAAGATATCAAATAAATTTATAAATTACGTCATATGTAACTATCTAAAATAAAAGATATTAACTATACCAAATAGTAAAAATAATAGTAATACATCACCACCTACTTTTGATTTTGAATTCTGAAGTAAACAACCTAAATTTACACCAAGAAAAAATGACATTTTTTTTTATATTTTCATATCTACAATTTGAGGGATCTAAATGAATCTCTAAGTAAAAGTGTGTAAAGTATTGGGAGATTTGGAATCTTGAATTATTGAAGCGTATTATTCCACGACGTTTGTTGTCCGCCGTTAATCTTGTCTGATTTTGCATCTATTCTTTTTTTTATTCGAATTTTATTTTTGTAATGGTATATAATATAATTGGAATATGCATCAGCCAATAACCTTGATTTGGAATCTTTTGTGGTGGGGTCTTCTTCTCTTCGTTGAGTAAAGCAGAAAGCATTTAATTAGGGCCACACACCTTCGTTTTTCCTTCTTCAATGATTTTACTTTTTGCGGTTGATTTTTTATTAGTATTTGAGAGTGACTTGTTGATTTTTATTATTTTCAAATGAATAGGATAGTGATAGATTTCTAGATCCTTATCTCTTATACTTTTGTTCAATAATGATATTTTTTCCCTGACAGCAGAATTGCAGCTTAGACAAGATATTTTAATATATATCTACATATAACTCTTGAAAATTGCATAAATATAGTTTTGCCATAATAAACAGTAAAAGATAGTATAAAAAATGTTAAATTACAAAATAATTTCCCACCTTTTTCAAATTTTGGTTTAAAATCAAACCTTTTAATATTTGCAAAAAAAATCTCCACCTTTTAAGTTTCTTAATGTTCTCCGGCGTTCAATTTTTTCCACAAATTGAAGTTGAATTAGACGTCGAAAATACTTATATGGCAAATTGTGAGTGATTTTTTAAGTAATTTCTCAAATTATTTTTCCAATTTTTCAAGTTACATACACTGGAAGAAGGAACAAAAAAAAATGGGAAAAGATAAGAAAATTATACTAGTCTGAAATTGATTTGTGCCTTAAATCGTATACATATAATTGTTAGTTTGCCATGTAAGTATTTTCGATGTCAAATTCAGCTTCAATTTGGGGAAAAAATTAGACTCGAGAGAACGTTAAGAAAAAATAAATGTGGAGATTTTTTTTTTTGCAAAAATTAAAAGGTTTGATTTTAAACCATAATTTAAAAACTTGGGGATTTATTTTGAAATTTGGCCATGAAAAATGATGAAAAGCTGCAATGAATGCTTCTACATTTGTCAAATGAAATGATCTACGATTATCATAATATGATAGGAACAAATAGGGGGCAGTCGCATCGGATATTGATAAGACCTTTAAAATTCTTCAGCTCGTAAGATTAATGAAGCTACCATTTTTAGCTACGTGAGTAAAATAAAGCTGTATATACATGATCAGGTTGCTCTATGGTGTTGATGCCAACACGAGTTCTTCAAGTGCTAGAGCAACATTTTAGTAGAATTCAACAAGATTCCGATTCCGATTGCCTATCACAAAGTGGTGCTGATTCCCTCAAAGGTACCTTATTCTTTCGCTTTCACCCTAAAGGAATCTTGTTTCTTACCATTATTCATATTGTGAAAGGTCCCAACCTTTAAAAATAAAAGGAAAAAAAAAATGAAATTTATCTCTAGTTGACTTTTCAATAGTTGAGACCAATAATGCATAGCATTCATCAAAGCCTCCACGGATGTTTTCATCCTATGTTTGATAGTCGGAATTTTTATACTTGCTGATGATTTGTTTTATGTTGGAGTTCACTAATTAAAGTTCGAGTTTAAGATTAGGATGCAAAATGTTCTTAAAAAAAAAAATAAGGGTCTAAAGTGTTAATTAGGAGTTGTCTCACAATTAGAGTTGTATAGTTTTTTAAAACTTCAATTCTTAATATAATAAGTATGTTGGTTAGGATTCATAATAATAATAAAAAAAAAACATTTGTATAACAATGTTATTAAAAATAGTGAAATGCATATTGGACACCATGAGACAAAAGATTATGTGACTGATGATCTTAACCGAGAAAGGAAAACTCCTAGTGACCATCAATTGTAACGAGGGCAAATTGATCGATGCGGTCTGAAAATATTTCGAGCTGCTAAAATCGCAACCAATTCGAAAATGATTTTAACTCATAAATTGATACTACCTTCAGTTCTAAAATAAGTTCCTAGGAGGGAGTAACACAAGAATTAAGAAAAAAGTTATTGTGAGTGGAGAAAAAGTAAGGGTAAAGGGGAATATGTTATTATATGGGTGTAACAAAATAGGTAGGAAGCTATTTGGAGATCGTCCCAAAAAGGAAAGATGAGAAGTTATTTGAAAAACGGAGGTAGTATGTTTTTTCGTGCTAAATTAGCCCTTCAGATAGGTCTGATTTAAAAATGTTTTGGGCTGCGTGGTCACTCTTGTCAGCTTCTCATTGTTACTTAATGAAAAATAATATAATGAGAACATAAAAATATTTATAGTAAGTTCAATATTTGCAGATGGAGATGAATCCACCACGGTATCAAATGGGCCTCAGGTAGGATCTCCAGAGATGCAATTGCCGCAAGAATGGACGTACTAGTACTAGTACTAGTTACTTATCCTATCTATCGCCTCCAACACCAAGTTAATAATGCAGCCTTTCCTTCAAATTCACCACTTTCCTTAAATTTGGTCAGGTTGGGAGAAGAATCTTCAAGAAAAATTAATAAAGGAGGTTACCAATAACATGGTTCTCATTTTCTGTCTGTAAATTTAGTATGAAAGTGAGGCCATTTTCCTATTGGATATGAATGAAATAAAATAGTTGCAAGTAGTTGCACTCATTTGTAAATTATGTAGGGTATGATATGTTGCTTATTCATGTTACTAAGTAAGCTGTATTTGTTGGAGTTATGTCAGTGTCACATTCATTGCTAATAGTCGAAACTAAAATAGCACTTGGACTTTGGAATTAGTACTTTTCTTTCTTTTTCTTTTTTCTTCTTTTTTTTAGGTGGACTTAGTAGTCTTGTTATTTCATTGTAAAGTGATACGTTATTTTTTATATATATGATTTGTTATGTCTAGAAATGTACACAATTGATATTGACATCTTGGTATGAGGCTGAGTTATTGTTTTGGAGTTTACAATATTAAGTAGTTACGACAATATTTGTGGAGGATAGAGGATAAGGTGACTAAATTCGCCTTCTTTCGATAATTTAGTACTAGACTTTTGTGGCTAAGAGAATATCTCATTAAACTATATTAGAGAAGCTTGATGAGGGAAGTGTGAGTGTCATATTGAGGAAGACATTTGATAATGACGTTATCAAATACTTCTTCAAATGAAAAACAGTATGTGTACAATTTCCAGTGATAATTAGAAGTAAAAATAGATATATACAATAATAAATTAGTATGATTTTATTCAAACCTTAAGATTACGAAAGAGTACTTTATATTTTCTGAATAAAACTATTTTTCTTATCATCACCATGTTTTGCGAATAAAACTATTAGGGGGCGTTTACTAAATAGGATAAGATTAACTATTTTTATCTTATGATTCCTATAATCCCACATGTGTAGTTCAAAATATGAACAATGATCATGTACTATAAAATATTGTTGAATCTAATCATTAAAAGTAAACATTTAATTAGTCTATATTTATTTTTATCTATCCGATATGTCCCGCTTAGTAAATGCCCCTTAATATAATTGGCACATACCACCATGTTTTAACTATTTTTCTTAAAATCACCCTGTCGGTATTTTAATGGTAAAATAGTATTATCTGTATAAGACTTGCATTTCAGTTAGAGAAATAGAGAGTCGAAGCCTAAAATAAAACAAACAAGTTTCCTTTCGAAAATTAATTAATAAACGAGTTCATATCTGAAAAGCCCAATACTTCTCCCTGAGAGAAAAAGAAGAGGTTGAAATAAATACTTCTGAAGTCGGAAAAAAGAAGCCCAATTAAAAAGTTTTCAAAAATTAAAATTTGGTAAATGAAGGCCTACACCAAAAAAGCTCAAGGAATTGAAGACCATAAATACTCAGTAATTGTTTCTTGTGCCTCACTGTGTATATTACGATATTTAAATTCAACTATCTATACTAGTAAAAAATTTAACTACGATATAAATAATGTTTGCCTCTATACGGTAAATATGTTAAAATATCTCATATACTACTATAGTGTCACATAAATTGTCACCTGACTAGAGTTCAATTTTATCACCTAATTAAAATCCACTCAACAACTTCTACATATATAGGCGCGGTTTCTAGTTATGGAGCGCACTAACAGTTGATATGATGTTCATTTTTTTAATTTTTTTTTTCGTAATTTTGAATTACTTTTTAATTAATTTAATTGAGAATTGATAACTTATAATTAAAATTTATTATTCACAATTAGAATGTATTACCTCTAATAACTACTTACTTACTCTTTAATCACTTCAGTTAATTCTTAATTAGTACTCTTTACAATTAGTTTTGACATGTCTTTTTGCAATTTAACAGGCATCCCCACAATTTAATGAAATTCGATCGTTACAGGTTACTACTTACATCACTCTTAAGACATGAAAAAAATTGTGTAAAAGAGGTTGCCACGTCATACTTCATCGAAGCAACGTGGCCAAATATCAAACACATATATTTACTTTTTTTGAACGTATATCACGATATATATCTATAAAGTGTACATATGTCTCGATGAAATAAAATTAGAAGATAAAATACAAGCAGTCGATGAAAAATATCGTCTAAAAATTAGATCCGCTTTACAATATGCAAAAATATGTAATCTGGCAATAAAAGCTACTGCAAGCTAACCTAATTAGTAAAGTGATAGAATGAATGTAATCTCCCCACTAATATCCATTCCACAACCTAAGCTAATTAACACGAGAAACGGAGAAAGTGAAAGTCTCCAATTCTCCATCACACATATTTATGTTTATACAGCAAAAATGCTTAAACAAAACGCGATGAGCTTGTCTCTGCTAATACGCGTCTCATTTTTTATTTATTTTTTATTTTTTAAATATGTCCATATGCACATCACCATATATTTATATTCACACCACTTAATATTCATATGTACATCAAAGAGTATTCATATGCACCAACTTTTTCTAATTTTTTTTTTTTTTGCAATATATCCATATGCATACAACTATATATTCATATGCACACCACCATATATTCATATGCACACCATTTAATGTTTATATGCACACCGAAGAGTATCCATATGCACCAACTTTTTTTAATTGTACTTCCGATGTATATATGAACTTATTGGCAGCAAAAAGAAAAAAAAAATTCAAAAAAAAATAAAAAATAAAAAATCAACGGTTTAACCGGGTCAATCCGATCTCACAATGTGAGACGGGTCTTACCGGAGAATTTGCCTTACGCGATTGTCATTAAGTTAAGTACATGTGCGTCTCTCTCTCTCTCTCTCTCTCTCTCTTCACAGTAAGACAGTAATTGACTTATTATTATCGACTTCAAATTATCAAATGACGTTATCTGACTTCAATTGGGTAAATTGAATTACACCAAAACACACAAAATAATTCAAATTGAAGAATCCAAACATCACATCCCATGATATGTATGAATCCACGAGAAGAATTTACACGAACCATTCTTTTACACACACTATACCAACAATTAATTAAACACAAATTAAGATCCCCAAAAATATAAGACATAATTTGAGAGAGAGAGAGAGAGGTGGCCACGTCAGCAACCGACTCGATTATCATAACCAGGCTTGTCGGAATGAGGAGAGAATCTCTTGATAAGGCCACTCCCAAACACAAAAAACCCTAAAGCATGTCCGACCACAGCAACGATGAAAACACCAATATTAAACGACATCAACGCCAGCATGACGAGGTAAGCCAGCCCTATCCTCAACCCATGAACCACCGTCCGAACCAGACCGCCGGCCAGACCGCCGGTTCTGTCGCTCCCGCGGTGCAGGTAACAGGAAAGCAGCTCGATAACAAAAGCGAGGATAAAAACAAAGAAGAGGGCCAGCACGTACATCCCGTTGCGGGTCCCGGGCCAACCCGAGAAGAGGATCTCGGAGTCGGAGCCCCAGAAGAAGGTCATGTGGTTCATGGCCATCATGCTGTGGCCATCACCGTGGGATGCGCCGCCCGGAGGAGGCGGCGCCATCGTCATGCCGGGCATGTCGTGATCCATTATCGGACGTTGAAACGCTGCGTTTTGGTTGTTTGGGTTGGATGGAGAGCACTGTGAGGGGAAGAATATATGATGTTGATGGAGTTTAATAGGGTTTGATATAAGTTGTACTGCATTGCATGCCCTTGTACTGCACTTTTGACTATTTCATGCCATTAAAGAGCTGTAACTTTGTCACGGTTTTATCAAAATTCTTTTTTCTAAATTGTAATTATTCTATTCACACCAAATCTCTGAAGCTCCTAATTAACTATTTTCATTTACTTATTTATATATATGTCATCAAAAATTGTTTCACTCACCTAATCGTGGGGCTATTTGCTTAAATTTTGAATTTATCTTTTGTAGTTGTGAAATATTTAATTTATTTGGAATATAATTATAATAGCCTTTGGCTGAACTGCAATTAAACTTCTTCATGCCGTACTCGAGTTCTTCAACTTGATCCTCTGTAAAAAGCATCAGGGAGGGTTCATGCATTTTGAGAGAGAGAGGGAGAGGTCAACGGTAGTATAATAATTAAAAGACTAATTCCAGATAATTATTATCTGTTTATACCAGGTCTGTATGGCTATAGCTTGATTAATTACATTGTAATGATATTCGGTCACACAGTGGCCAGCCACATACGTAAGAAAAAGGAAAGTTGACTGTAAAAATGGAAATAATTACATTTCTTACTAGGGTTTATGCTTCCACAATTAGAATATATTTCCATTTTCAAAATATATATTACCATTTTTAACTTGTGTGATCGGTCACAGTGTGACCAAATAACACTACCCTTTATCTGCAACAATAGGTATAAAAGTGTTTATCAAATTTAGCCAATCTTCAAATAGTAATCAGCATTTCAAACTTTAAATTAAAATAATGGAAACAGTTAGGAGCTTCACAAAAATACTGTTAATTAGCATTAAACTATTTTGTTACTAATTAAAAAAAGTAAGTCACACTTTTAGTACTATAATAACTTCATGATCGACAAAATTATTAATTATCACAATAATTAATTAAATAATGCATAACCACACCTACAAATCTGGCACTATATAAGTTATTTATTGTATTCAAGACAGTTTATAATTAGGAAATTAAATATTTTGGTTTCAAAAATCGCAGCCACATTAATAGATAGATTAACATATATAGAGAAATAGGTGCGTCAATAATGCGAGTTTTATTAGCAGCAAGGCGCGCGTTGACTTTAATTAATTAATTTGTTAGCAATTGCGGAAAATTAGTTTTTGGATGCAGGTCACAGGACTCACAGCAAGCACTACGCGCGAGTACTATACTATTACTATCTCATTAAAATATATATACCCAAATCTGTTTTTTTTTTTTTTTTTTTTTTTTTTTTTTGATAGAATACCTAACTCTGAATTAAAATAGCCTTCAAGCTGATTACAAATTACAGCTTCGGCAGTAATGGAGTTATTTAAACTTGCACTCATCCCCTTTTTTTTTTCTTCCTTTTTCCATTTAGAGACACACTCCGGTACAGACTTATGTACCGTGGAAATCATGACCCGGCCCAGCCCGTGGGTGGGCCTCACGTGCCCCTTTTTTTTTTTTTTTTAGTTTCCAGTTTTTTGATTTTTTTTATATTTTTATTTCCAAATTTTTTTTTCCAACGGAGCCTTCGGCTCCACCTTCGCTCTGATTACTAAAATAAGGATAATCGGCGGGCAACATTTTGAATTTTTACGGCTCGCTCCGAGGCCTTCGGCTCCCCTCGCTCCCGTCTTGACCATAGAAGAAGTGGCAAACAAAAAAACATGAAAAATTAAAAAAAAAACAGATCAAAGGGAGGTTTGACCGGGTCAAATGAGTCGGGGCGGATCAAGTCGGGTCAAATGGACGAGTGTTCTATGGTGGAACAGTTGCACCCAAATTTTTATCTTCCATTTACTGATATATTAGATATTTATTCCATGCATGGTTTTGTTTTTAACCATCGAATACTAACTTCTTTTATTAATATACAATAAAACCTTTATAAAGGTACTACTGTATTTGAATTTTGAAACATAAGGATCATCAAATTATCATAAACTTCACTGGAAAAATAGAAGTTACAAATTATAACAGAAAATAAAACTAAACGTACCACTCCTCTCTAGCCACACAGCATTAAATCGGAATACCAAAAATCTAACTAATGTGACAATTTTCTTTTTTCAAATCTATTAAGCGGCACCCAAACGTCCGAAATCTTCCGGAAAAATCCTTTCTTATTTTCCACATCATTATTAGCTTAGTTCATTTTTGGGCACCTTGATCAGTCTTTGAATACTAGAAATTTGATTAAAAAAAAATCATATGTTCAGATACAAGAAATCATATGTTCGGATAAAGTTGTAAATAGATATTGAAAATATTTTGGAATTTAGAAAAAAAGGTTGAAAATGAAACCAACTGACAAATGGCGCCGATGTTTTATTCGAAGACCGACCATAAAGAATGACATGACCTTATCTTGTTTTCATCCACAAAAAAAATGAATAAATCAGACTTCGAACACATAAAATACTCCGTCAAAATATTATTGCAATCTAGCTCTGAATTGATAATACAAGTCACGAGAACATAATATGAGATGTCAATTTTAAATTAATAATATCCTAGTTTTCTGAAGTATCTGCAAATGTAATTCAACTTTATATGTACGCGCACCAATTTCATTATAAATTGGTGCTATATGGTCATATTGATATTTTTACTAAGTTCGAGTTTTTTTTTTCTTAAATATTATATATGGAAACCCGCAATAATTATTTTAGGTGCACATCGAATAAATTATCATCATTATACAATCATATGCAATTCCAAAAAAAAAAAAGAAGTAAATTGTACTTGCAATAATTATTTTAGGTGCACATCGAATAAATTATCGTCATTATACAATAATCTGCAATTCCAAAAAAAAAAAAGAAGTAAATTGTACTTGCAATAATTATTTTAGGTGCACATCGAATAAATTATCGTCATTATACAATAATCTGCAATTCCAAAAAAAAAAACAAGTAAATTGTACTTTTAAATACAGGTATAACATGCTCGATTTATAAATTAGGAGAGCATAGAGTATACATTTTGCTATAATATACCGTTTCATTTATTTTCTTTATTACATAGCGGAAGATGTGCCTTCTAAATAAGATAGTTAATTATGTCTACTCAATTAGGGAATGGCACAGTTTGTCTATTACTATCATACTAATAACTTTTTGTATCAATAATAATTACTACTATTGAATGCGATAACGATGGGAGTGACGAAGAGATAGACCTTACATCTTTGTGTAGTTCTCAAAAACAAATGAACGAAGTTGCTTCTGAAATTTCCAATTATTACATTTTCCGAAAACTCCACGGTACTCAGGTTAAAATCCAACATCCAAAATAAGTTACCTTTAGAAATTTGAAGTAAAATTTAGTACTACTTGTAGTCCTACAAAAAAATATTTAATTCACAATAGTGGTAAATAACAAAATTCAACCCCCCTTAAAAAAACATTTAATTAAAACCATTAATTAAAACAGTGAAATCTAGGCACCTAATTAATTAAATTAACCTATTAGCTCAAAAATCCACCGCCATCATTAACAGCAATTCATCGGCGGCAGATCGGAACCCTTGCCGGATTCCGCTGTCTGCTTGTTAAAAGCCCTACTCCCGAAGAAGAAAAATCCGACGGCGTGTCCGGCGACGGCGACGAGAAAAACGCCGCCGTTAAAGGACATAACGGCGAGCATCACCAGATACGCCAGCCCTATCCTGGCGGCGTACATTAGCGTCTGCAGCAGCCTCGCCGTCGACGACCGCTTTTCCTTGAGAAGGCTGCAGTGGGAGAACCACTCGACCGAGACGGCGAGGAAGAAGATCACCGCCAGCGCCAAGACGTACATGCCGAGATGATCGCGGCCGGGCCAGCCGTCGAAGAGAATCTCGGCGTCTTTGCCCCAGAAGAAGGTCATGTGCATGATCATGCGGCGGTGGCGCATCATCGCCATTGGCGGAGGAGGCGGCGCCGCTGCCATACCATCCATGTGGCCACCGTTGGCGTTGTTCATTTTGGGGTTTGTTTTGAGTTTATATTTTGTGGAAAATGAATAGAGGGTGGGGATTAATTGTTTGAGGCTGAGAGAGAGAGAGAGAGAGAGAGAGAGAGAGGATGGATGGGGGTTGCAAAGGCAGTTGCGATCATTAAAATAGTGTGATAGTACAGTACATAATTTTAATGCAGTACAAAAATTAATTTGTAATTTCAGTATGTTAGGTACTGTATTAGTAATTTAATGTTTCCGTTCAAAAAAATTAAAATTAATTTGTAATTTCAGTATGTTAGGTATTAAGGAGAAGATGAAAGGTAGTATATTGGTATGTGTATAGTTCGTTTCATTTTGGAAATCTGGTTCGAGGGTATTACAGTAAAACGGTTTAGAGACTGATACCATAATCAGTATCATATTTGTAAATTAAGATTCATGCTTACAATATTTCCACCTATAAAATATTGGTAGAATTTGAATATGAAATGTTTAATCACAAATGTAACCAAGATATATAACAAATTAAAAGGTAACTTTTTAAATTATGTTAACGATTTTTATTCTTTTTAAACCATCACAATTTTCCACTTTCAGAAAAAAGAACTGGGGTAAGTATGTGCAACTCTAAAGTTCAAATCTTGATTCTATTTTTTTGAAAGTTGGTTTATTTCAATTTTTATTGGAGATTCTAGATTTCTGCATATTTGTACTACAAATTTTCTTCTTCTTTATCTTAATTCAGTTGAGAGTACAAATAAAGTACAGAAAGGGAAATAAAGAAACTTTACGATAGCAATATAATTTTTTATTTTATTTTTCACATTTTTTCAAAGGCCAATATCGATTGGTACCCTATCTTTGGAATGTGATTAATCAAAACGAAATAAAGGGAATTGTAGGTTTTTTTTATTTCCTCATCACTGAAAATCGATATATGCTCTATGATTTATAGTTTGATAAAGGAGAACGACCAAATTATCAAAAATTATGAGTTAGTTCTTCTATCTAAGTCGATGCTTTAAGGTTATCACGCATGCATACCAAAAGAAATAAAACTGAAATCTATATATATAATATACAATAATAGCTTAAGATGTACACTTTATAATAATTGGGCATGAGCCGAAATACAAACATTGAAATTCTTTTATCCTCTTTGCAATTTAAATGAATTAGTTCGACCTAAATTTTAAAAAAATTATCGACATAATTTGAATTACACATGTGTGATATACATTTATATGCTATTTATATACATTTACATCTACACTGTCGATCTCTTGGCCTGAGAGTTGTTTAAATTTTAATTCTTTATTTAATTTGTATCTCGATCACCTTTTTTTTTTTTTTAGTTATGTGATTCTGATTGAACTAGTATTAACTATATGTTTAATTATATAATGATTATTTTTTATAATAACTATTATTAAATTAATGAATGAATTAATTAAATAATGAGATACTGTGAGACAAAAATAATTGTGAGATAATTCATCCGAACCGGCCTATATATCCCTTACTATCAACCGCATATAATATTATTCAACGTTTGCACGAGAAGAAATAAAAATAAAAATCCAACAATTACTTGAAGTTTGAACAATATAAAAATGGTATATTAATAAAGTAGATCATGAATTATTAACAATGCAATGGTGGAAGATCCGAAGGCTTCACATATCCTAGCTCATCTTCATCGCAAACCCTACTTCCAAACACAAGGAATCCTAGACTGTATCCGGCCACGGCCGCCGACAAGATTCCGACGTCGAATGACATCACGGCCAGCATGACGACGTACGCCACCGCCATCCGAACACTGTATAATCCAGTCTGAATCACCCCAACTACTCTAACGTTGTGGTCGTCTTTGGAATCACTCAAATATGTGGTGTGTGACATCCACTCCACCAACAAAGCCATCAAGAAAACTATCCCCAAATCTACTAGTATGTTTTGATGCAAATTTTGGGAAAAAAATGTCATGTGGGATTCCATGACTGATTGATTATAGAGGAAATGAGCAGCGGTTTTTAAATGGTGTAAAACATGGGTAGTGAGTGGTACTACTATGTTGTTTGGTGTTTGTACTACCTAAATATCTACTTTGATGACTTTTCAGATGCTTACTATTTGTTTGTATCAAATTATCTGAACTTTTTAATTCCATGAAATTTCAAAGATTTTCATCTCAAATTCAAGGAATCCCAATTAATTTTTGTTTCACTTTCTAATCATCGCTCCTTTCGCAAATGTACTACACACGCACGCATTATTAGTAGTACAATTGTGAACGTATTAGTAGTATATGTATGAATAATCGCATATAGACAATAAAAAAAATGAAATTCAATATTTAATGATTAGACCAGAAAAACAAATTAATTTGTTCGACTCATTTTGATACGCATTTAAAATTCCGGGTTCAAATCAATAGATATAGAATTGAAAAAAAATAGCAAAGGTTGAGATAGATTTTAATCGATTTGGGGTTTTGGCGAATTAAATCACGAACTTTAGGGTGTTTTGCAATTTTAATCCGAACTTTCAATTTTGACAAATTAAATCAAGAACTTTTCAATTTTTGCAATTTTATTCCGAACTTTCAACTTTGGCAAATTAAATCACGAACTTTTCAAAATTTTTGCAATTTTATCCCGAACTTTCAATTTGGCAAATTAAATCACGAACTTTTGCGTATACATCTATTGTAGGATAGAACAAGGCAAGGCAACAAGTGTGCTAGTTATTATTGTTGCATGAGAATAAATATTTAAATAAATAAATAATGCCGGTATTGAGGTGTTACTAATCTATGATAAAAAAATATATATATTTGAGTAAACGATGTCTATATTGAGATGTTATGCTATGATATATATTTTGAATAAATAAAATACCTCAAAATAACGTAAATTATGGTATGAATACCTCAAAATAACATAAATACTTCAAGAAAATAGTATAAATAAGTATTATGGTATGTTTATCTACTTTTTTATACTTTCAAATTAATTAATATTTATTTTCAATAAAGACATGTAAAATAATATTATACTATTTGTTATATTTTTATTATTTTGATGTCAATAAAGTTTGATTATGTCTTAATCGCAAAAATTGAAAAGTTTGTGATTTAATTTGTCAAATTGAAAATTCGGGATAAAATTGCAAAAATTGAAAAATTTGTGATTTAATTTGCCAAATTGAAAATTCGAGATAAAATTGCAAAAATTGAAAAGTTCGTGATTTAATTTGTCAAATTGAAAGTTCGGGATAAAATTGCAAAAATTGAGAAGTTCGTGATTTAATTTGCCAAAATTGAAAGTTTGGAATAAAATTGCAAAAAACCCTAAAGTTCGTGGTTTAATTCGCCAAAACCCCGATTTTAAAATTACCAAAGGATATTATAAATGGAACGGATGAAAAATGAAAGATAGCATTATCAATGGATCGGAGGGAGTACAATTCTATGACCTACGATTGCAAACCAAAAAAAAAACAAAAGACGGAAAAACGCTCTAAATTAGCGTTTCGCAAACCGCCAATAAATAGATACTGAAGTTATTTTAGACTCCTAAAACATCTTCCACTCCCATCTCGTCTAGCCAAACGTGCTGACAAAACCAGCAAAGGTTATGTACAAACATAGTGAAATTCGAACTCACAACATTTAAACTACAAGGAAGATTCTCTTCTCCAAATTCATTAAAATAAGCGCGACAATAATGACACTTGAACTCATAACATTTCAGCTACAAGGTGGCAGCATAAAATCCTCTCAGCTACAGCATACACTAAAATGGTTGAATATCATCGATATTCTTGCCCCAGCAAAGAGTATTTGAGACATTCATATTAAATTTCAGTTCACCAAAACCAAATAAAGCGTACTATTACTTTAGTCTTTCTAATATTTACAGACAATTGAAAGGAGCAGAGTGATACCAATGAGACCCAGGGCGTGCTGCGTGTGGTAAGGAGTGCAGTTCTAAATCAAGGAAAACACATCAAACACGAATTTACATACGATTGAATATATTCAGTCACTTTGTCTAAAATCTTGCCATAGGTTTGTTTGTTCAGTTCAGTCTACGACTACAACAGTACAGGTACCATATTCTCAGATACTATCACTAAGAGAATGACCAACACCTTACTGCATCACGGCTGTACCTACACATAATATAAAGACGAGAACTGAACTGAACTACTACTCCATTAAGGGATGGGGTGTCAAATGTCAGAACACCGAACTTCTGCATAATAACAGCAACACATCATTTTATCTTCCCTGACATTAGATAAACAGGTGAACTGTTGGCAAATAGAAATTAAGAAATTGAAGGGGATTAAAGAATAGCAGAATTTCTTAGTTTCCTTGTCTGCGTGGCAGAAATTTTTAGGGAAAAACAAAATACAAAATAGAATACCTCATTTTCCACTTGTTTGGACATGTAAAAATAAGACGGAACTGTGTTTTAATATGAAGCATGATGAGCAGAGGACTTACAATGTTAGTATTAGAGATGTTGCAAGAAAGTACTTGCAGCCTGTTCAAGTGTGTAGGTAATTAGCAGCCATCATAAGTTCCAGCGTGAGCTCAGGTTCAATATGGAACTCAGTCTCCTTGCCACTATAAATAAAAGGCCCAACTTGTCATCATTATTAATAATACCAAAGTTCCATGAATTAGGAAATGAGAAACTACATCTCTGCCAAATGCTGTGTGCTCACACTAGATCCTCAAAGAAACTAGTGTACACCTTCATTTTGTTATATTTTTATTTTCTCAAGTCGGAAATGGCAAAGAAACTGAAATCAAGTACAAATGAGTAGTCCTAGCTCACTTAAAAATTAAAATACCAATAATGAACATTTATATCAGATTCCACTTTTAACAGGCTTATTATATCCACTTTATTCAAGTCAGATATTAGCTGATTTGTTATTCAGATTTTAAAATCAATCTCTATAAAGTCGACATTTTTACAAAATGTAGTTTGGTCTTACTCAAATGTTCTCTTTATTGAAAGACATGTCATTCCAAAATGAAATGATGATATTAAAGTCATCCTAACAGCTCCTAGAATATATAGATGATAAGTGGATAGTGCTAATACTAAAGTAAAATATGAGATATCTGGACATTGTCAACATGTAAATTGGTTGGAAAATTATAATCGGAATACATTAGATTTGAATTTGGCCAAGAAATGACCTTTATCATATATGCAATGCTGCTTATGAAAGATGTACCAGCAACTCAAGAGTTATACTATAGAAGTATAAACAGAAACAGAAACATAAAGTGAAAGCAATGCCTTGGTGAATCATTGCACAGCTTCAATGTTTGGAAAGGATTGAGAAAAATATGATAATAATTAAAAACTGTTGTGCGAGAAATTGCATTTCAAAAGAGGGATGTATTTATTATGTCATCAAATATTCCAAATATTCCCATATTTTAGCCTGCAGTACTTTCTCTGTCTGATATATCATGAATGGAGATTTCTCTTGAACAAAGTCAAATTAAAATCCTTTAGTAGCAACACTTGTACAAAACGTCTGCCAAACTTCAAGAATAGCTAGACTCTATGTGACTGCCAATGCTCAACCCAACTGTCGCCATCAAAATAAAATTAGCAATAAACTTATCAATCGCAGATTACTATGAATCCCCTTCCCTCGTCTCCATAAGAAACAAACTCTCCACCTAACTACATCATCATATATGCAGCGTCACTGAAATCATCAAACAGGACACACATTGAAAAAACTAGATGCTTTCTTCTCATACCTAACACGATCATATTAGAGCAAGGAGAATTAATAATCTAATATCACCGCATCTGTTGCTATCACCATTAATAGTAGCTAAAAATTATCACTGTCAAGTTACTAAACGTCATTACCTAACTAGTTTGTCATATATGACACATCACGTGCAACCATAGCAGAAGACATAAATTGAAAAAGAAAATCACTTCCTTCTCAGATTTAACACAATCTTATCATTGCAAGTGATAATTCATGACGCTCATACTCAGACTCGGCTAATACCAGTAATACTAATTTGTAGGGACGATCGGAACTCTCAAATATCCTGAAAAATGGATACATAGAGAATATAGGGAAGGGGCAAACCTAGCATATTGAAGAGACCAGTAAAAATACTGGCAGATCTTCTCCAGAATAGTGGTGCTAATCTCCGGGAAAGTAACCTCTCTGTGCTCCGTTTCCGCAAAACCACCTATAATCATAAAAGCAAAAAAAAAAAATCCGAAGATTTTGAGACCTAATTTAAAGAAATCTCAAGAATTCATGATGTTGCTGTAAATCAATATTAGACGGACACGATTCCTCTCTCTCACACAGTTGCAAACAAACATACATGAACTCGCAGAAACAAAGGAAAGACATTCAATTTTTCAACACGCATCACAGCATCTCATATTTTACGCAAAATTTAACTCAATTACAACTATTCGCCCTATCATCGAGATAATTCCTCCAAAACCAACATAAACGCATTCACAAGCCTCAAATTACAGAGAAGTACATCACAAATAATTCAAATCTACACCAAAACACAGCCTCACACTGGAAAAAAACTCGGAAACTTTATAATTTTCTGAGAAACTTTTCAATTCAAACAGAAACGGCGGACCTGGAGAAGTAAGCATGTTGCGGATCGTCTGAGAAACCATAGCCGCTTTTTTGTCGATGACGAATTCGAAGCCCTCGGCGCTGATCAACTTGACCGTATCTTCCTTTTTCATCGTCGCGGCCAGTAAATCGCCGATGAACCGCTCCAACCAACTCGCTCGAAAATGAGATTTCGTCGTATTATTAGAGTGGTGGATAAGTACGATTTGGTAAAGAAAAAGCTTTTCAACATTATTTATTTACGACTCACATCTTAAATTTCAACTTATCCCCCCACTGTTGAATTTGGAAATGAAATCCTCTACCGCACTACATACGTCACATTTTCCTTTTGTAGGAAACTAACAAAAAGAATACCAAAAGATAAAAAATATTTCTTTTATAACCTATCTTTAAAATATACTCTTGTGTATACCAAAATCCTGTAAAAATATTAAAATACTCTTAGTTTTTAAAGTTAACCGTGTCATACTTTTGACTGCGCACGTGGTCATGATGGAAATGTCACGATGGGTTGTTCACGATGGAAATCCCATCGTGAGGTCACGGTGCAGTCCCATCGTGTGGTCACGATGGCACTTCCATCGTGACCACGACTGATGCATGCGAAACTCATTAATCTATCCGCACATTCGATTTGGTGAATATTTTCGGGTGTACTAGGTAATAAATGAAGCCACTGAGGTTGGTGGTGGTAGTAATGGGGAAGAATAATCCTCATTCAAACTCATAACCTCACATTCAAAACACAATTAACAAACATACACCCAAAAAACAAAAAAAAAACCAATCATCATTCCAAGCATCCAAGATCTCGCCCAAGAAGAACGAAAGCATCAACGGGGGCTCCGTGGCGTTCCTTACTTCATACAAAGGTAAGCATAATATGTATAATGTTTGTTCATTTGATATAAGTTGCTGCTGAAATTAGGGTTATTGTTAGGGTGAAATTAGGGTTTTTGAAAGTATAATACAAGATATGTTTCATCTTATGTCATGAAATATGTTATTTTGTTCATATAATGGTGTCTTAAATTAAAAACTTCATGGTATCGTGGGGTTAAAAGAAGTTGAAATACCTAGTTCTAAGCTAAGCACACGAATTCTGCTATGGTCACGATGGACAAGTTCACCGTGTTCACGATGGTGATCACCATCGTGAGGTCACGATTCGTGAGGTCACAATGACAACTGCCATCGTGAGGTCACGATCGTGAGGTCACGTTGACAATTGCCACCGTGAGCTCACGAATCGTGACCTCACGATGGTGATCACCATCGTGACCAGCACAGATGTGTGCTAAACAAGTATTTTCATTGATTGTTTACACTTCATTTTTGTATATTTTCTTAATTTCAGATGTCTTTACGCCGTATTATTATATATCACGGCGGTCATTGGGAGCGATCAACATATATGGACGGGGATTTATTTGTTGTCTACATCGACCCCGGCACTATTAATCGTGCTAACCTTGTGGAACTCATTAGAGAGGGTTTGAATGGTGGGAAGGAGACCGAATATGTGTTATGGTACCTCACAACCATAAACAGCATGAAAGCAAAAGTGCTATTGCGGGGCGATTTAGAATTACTTCGATGGTTAGCGGACCCTAAAGAAGATCCTGAAGTTTATGTGATTGAAAACCGCGGGAACTCCGCCCCCGAAATTAATGTGAGAGGTAGCACCTCAGGTGCACAAGATGATAGTGACGATGGTGATGATGATGAATATGATGAAGATTATGAGGAGGATGAAGCGGTGTCTATATCCGAAGATGAAGAGGAAGATCGTCGTAAAGATTTGCTTGAATCATTGAAAGAAGAGTTTTATGCTTGGATTGGACAGCCGGCACAAATGGATAGGCTCATGGGGCAGCGACACTTTTCATCGGACCATCAATCAGAAAATGAGGTTGAGCATGAGCGTACACAGCGCAATTGGATCATTCCACATCCTGACATTAAAAGCGCAATACCGTTGGTGTGGGTTGAGCGGCCTATCGTCATCAATGGTAGTCTCGAGGTAGGATCGATATTTCGATCAGTGCAAGAGTTGAGGATAGCTGTAGGAATGTATCATTTGGAGCACTTTGTGGAGTGTAAGACCGATCGCTCCGCTTCGAACCGTGCAGTGTACCTTTGTAGGAGTGGTAGAAAGAATTGCACGTTTAGATTGTGTGCTACGGAATGTGCAACTCTTTTTCAGATTACTAAGTTGACATTGGAGCACAGTTGCCGATCAGATTTGAACCGTGTTGCACGTGCAAGGTCGGTGAGTAGCGAGGTGGCCGCATTTTATTTTTCTAAGAAATTGATAGATGAGAAGGTCGTTCTGAGGCCTAAGGAGATGATGGCAGAGATGCGCATGCGATACGGCGTTCAAATGTTATACAACTTTGCCGTCCGAACAAGGCAACTAGCGATAGAGAGAATGTACGGTGACTTCCCCTCGTCATATCAGAAGATTCCGTCGTATTTGTATTTGTTGAAACAACGTAATCCTGGGACTGTATAC
The DNA here is from genome assembly GCA_029490685.1 of Schizonepeta tenuifolia. Lineage (NCBI taxonomy): Eukaryota > Viridiplantae > Streptophyta > Magnoliopsida > Lamiales > Lamiaceae > Schizonepeta > Schizonepeta tenuifolia. The sequence goes on along the minus strand of CM055957.1, from coordinate 79,885,695 downwards.
GACTTGCAGACGACTAGTGAAGGAATGTTTTGTCACATGTTCCTTGCCCTTGGACAGTGTATTAGAGCATTTGAGCATTGTCTTCGCCCTGTGCTCATAGTAGACGGGACTCATCTTAAGGGTAGAAACAAATGAACCTTATTTGTTGCCTGCACGAAGGATGGGAACGAGCAAGTGTTTCCGCTTGCAATTGGCCTTGGTCCGATAGAGAACGATGAGTCGTGGACTTATTTTCTCTATAACCTATGCAAATGCTTCAATCCACCCGAAGATTTGTTGATAGTGAGCGACCAACATAAGAGCATTAGGAATGCAGTTCGAACCGTCTATCCAAATGCATTCCACGGATTGTGCTATCACCATCTGCAGAAAAATTTGACCCCATACGGCAAAACTGTGGCCACACTCTTTTATGAAGCAGCATTTAGTTATCGCCACGAAGTGTTTGAAAACTTTTTTGAATTGTTGTACACTGTAAGTCCTAATGGTGCTCACAGAAGACTTTCTCAAATTGGACCAGAGAGGTGGGCTAGGCCAAAGTGTCCTGTGTGGCGCTATGGATTACTGACATCCAATGCTGTCGAATCCGTAAACAGTGTTTTGTGGTGGGGTAGGAATTTACCAGTGTGCTCATTACTTGAAACATTTCGCCACACATTGGAGGATTGGTTTGACGAGCGGCGTACTGATGCTGAATCGAGAGATCATGTGTTGACTATAACTACATTCAACAAGCTTTCTCTATCCGTGCAAGCGAGTCTCCATCTTCCTGTTCGAGCAATCACCGACCATGTTTATAAAGTAGACGAAGATAATCAACAATATCAAGTGGATCTTCAAAATTGGACGTGTGATTGTCGTGTCTTCGATGAGGATAGGATTCCATGTAAGCATGCTGCTGCCGCTATAAGGTAAAATCTATAGTATTTGTTATAATTTTCTAGTATTTTTATATTCATTTTGTATGTAAGTAATTCTATTTTTCCTATTTTAACAGGCGGGCCGACATTGGTTTGAACGTGTACGATTTCGTACATAGATATTTCAAACAAGACGGCCTAAGACAGACTTATGCTGAGCATATCAATCAAATACCACACCCCGATGAGTGGAATGTGCCGCCGAAGATCAAATCAATTAGGGTTTATCCTCCAGAAGATGTACGTCAGGCCGGTCGTCCAAGAACGAGTCGTGCTCGGTCATCAGTTGAAGGCGCGAGAGCACGCCGTCCTCAAGTTTGCTCAAGGTGTGGTGGATCTGGGCACAACAGAAAAAAATGCACGACATCTATTCCCCCTGGTGGAGTCGATTTGAATATCCCTCTCCAACAAACAGAGGATGAACAAAATTTTCATGATTTTGGGGGAGTAGAATCAAGTCAACGACGCCAGAGGAAAAAAAGATGTAGCAATTGTCGTCGTGAGGGTCATGATATTAGAGCATGTCCTTCCCAATTGAAGATGAAATATAGGAGTAACAGAACTTGTTGAGTTTATGGCATTGTATTGACCTTTTTAGACCTTTAATATCTGTTTTTATGTTCAGAATTTTTGAGACAGGTATTATTTGCATACATGGATGATTGTTGGTGAGTCTCTGCCTTGATCACGATGACAAAACCATCGTGACCTCACGATGGTATCTGCAACGTGAGGTCACGATGAGCCATCGTGAAGTCACGATGAAGGAACAACCGTGACCTCACGATGGTCACTCCTATCGTGACCTCACGATGGTGATCCCATCGTGATGAATCCAGATTTCCCGATAAAGTACTACACTTTTTATTTCAACCATACGTACATTACCTTCTTTTCCACCAATATCCAACATATATCATTATTATCTCATTCCTATCTCCACCTTCCCTCTTTTCAATACCTCCGCTTCTCTTGTCCACCGCCGCCGCCGCCGCCCCCACCGCTCGTTTCCGATTAGAGGTACGTTTCTTCGACCTCAATGTCACCCAATTATAGGAGTTATGAAATTATCTTTTGTTTTATGTCTGATATATGTTGTTGTTTTTTAATTTGGTTTGCTATGTTGAATTTCGAAGAATATGTTGATGTTGTTGATAATGATGTTCGATTTATGTAAAATGTGGCAAATTATTGAATTTAATTGGTTGATGTTGATGTTGATGTTTGTCTTCACTTTATGTTTTGTCGCATTTGGATGGTTGTAGATGTCGTCGACCAACCCATCCGATTCAAACTTGAACTGCCTATCAGGAGACAAGCCCTTTTTTGATGTTATCCTAGCCAAGTCACATGTTTCGGCCCCTTGGCATTTGGTAAGAATTTCTACCACTAAACAAACAATTAATTTGTTTGGTATGACTTTTAATCAATGCTTTGTGTGCAATATAGCATATACCAGCACATATTGTCGGTAAACTTCCTCGTGCGGATGTGCCACTGGTTGCCAATCATAATGGAACCGAATGTCAGTTGATGTACCTTGGATCTTTGAAGAAACCGAAGTTTGAGTATGCAGGGTGGTAACAATTCACACGCACTTTCGACCTCAAAGTAGATGATGTCGTGATCTTTGAGGTGATGGAGTCGACACGGGAAATTATTAGATGCCGAGTGCTGATCCTGAGGGACACTGCTTGGTTGCCGCCGGAACTTGAGGCCAGAAAAAAAGCAGCGGACGATGGTGCGTCACCCTCCACGGCTCTAGATGTCGACTAGCGTGTTGGTTATAGTTTAGATTTGTTTAAAAGTTATGTTTGAACTACTAGACCTATTTGGTGACTTTATTTGGTGATTTGGTTCTGTATGAATTTGTACTAAAATTTGTGTTGAATTTGATGTTTCGTTTTATGCGATGGTAACTTGAATTTGAATGTTAATTGTTTTCGAGTTTCTGGACAGGTCACGATGACCACGCCAAAGTGACCACACGATGGAATTATCATCGTGACCTCACGATGGCATTATCATCGTGAACTCACGATGATAATTCCATCGTGAGGTCACGATGATAATGCCATAGTGTGGTCACGTTGATGAGTACATCGTGATCACGATGACATTCTCACGACCAGGTTCACGATGATATTTTTATCATGTCGTGAACTAATAAACAGGAACAATTACGTCTAAAATAATGATTAATTAGTGTTGTAATGTTTATATTATGTCTTAACAAACATTTGCACATCATATTTTGCGGTTTTATATCAAAGAAACACTAAATGGGTTATTATTAGAGGTGTATTGTTTATCAAATGCAAGAGTCATTGTATATGTAACATATAGTAATGTATTTATTGTTGTGTCACACATCTCGCCAACACTATAATTGTCTGTTTAAATGTGTAATTTTTCATTTGTTGATGTATTTCAATGTTAAGTAGAACATATTTAACACGTACCAAAATAATATAACAGGTTAAAACACCATAATTAGTCAAAAATCCTAACATCACGATGGGGTTTAGCGTCCTCATTGTGAGCTCACGGTTGTATTAATCTTGACCTCACGATTGCCCTGCCATCGTGACTTCACGATTACATTCCATCGTGAGCTCACGATGGTGTTGTCATCGTGAGGTCACGATGGCATTATCATCGTGACCAGACCCGAGAGTTTAGGGGTTTACCTGCTCAAAACTACTGTTTCATTCATGTAGTCAATAAACTAAGGAACTACCATAAAAATAAGATCCAAATACAAACTCAATAAACTAATAAAACTAGACGTTGTCAAGTACATCAAGCCAATAAATCCTAGTCGCTACGAGCCACCGATATCTTTGAATGTAGCGTTCGGTGATGTTCCCCCAGTGTCTCGGCTTACTACTAATCAAACGATCCAAATACATGCATGCAAAAGGGCCGCAACTGTGACTGTCTGTCTGGGCAAACTGGTCTTTGATCGGCATCTTCAAAAGCTTCATTTCACTATCTCGCTTCGTCATTGTTGCATTGTTAGTCCAATAGCCTGAGAGAGCTAGTAGACGAGGAACGAGACGAGTAATGGGCTTGAGCTCATAATCAATAGGCGCAACCTTTTGCTGATCATATTGGTGTGACATTGAGTCGTACAACTCAACCGTCCAATCATCAATACTTATCCGAATCGTGACCCAATGATTATCAAAGACATTACACACAGCGCAGATCTATTTCAATACAAAAATAGAATAATTTAAATCAATAATGAATGGTTAGAAACTTGAAATATATATCACCATAAACACTTACATGTTTGCAATTCGACCATGAAACAGCATTTGGATAGTCTAACCCGTGCACAATGTCATGTAATCCCGGATGCATCTCCCAACCCTTATATGTGGGCTTCCCCTTAATGTGCTTGAATTCTTTATCCTTCGGATGTAGGAGTTGCAGCTCGGCACGCAAAACTTGCTATCAAATTGACAACATACAAGATTAATATCATTTTTAAATATTTATAGTAAAATATAAAGAATATATATTAAAAACTTACAAGTAACTGAGTGCCGATAATGATCGTGTTAGTTGGCCCAATATTTGGAGCAGTCCTGTTATGCACTCGGATCCTCGTGCGAACCGAAAGCACGTAGAGGTCCATTACATCTTGATGGAAGTCCTCCTTCGGATCCTCCACCCGATCAAAGAATTGGTTTGTTAGACGATAACCCGTCTCAAGCACAGGCACATAATACTCATATCCCTGCTTCCTAAAGTCACTATACATCATCCTCAACCTCTCCATTCTACTTTGTCTTGCACCCTGAAAAGGGGTGCGGAGAGCAGCAGACGGTCTACGTTTTCGAGGACCCAAGGCAACATCACCTACCTCCTCACCACCACCCCCCTGATCCGACTCCTCATATTGAGCATCATCCTCATTAACCGGATCATCTACAACGCACTGCTGGGGAGTGTGTGAGCTGGAACCTTGATGCTCACTCGGACCATAGGTCAACTGCAAAGGTGTATGGTAAGGGAGCAGCTGCATCGTCTGGTGAATAGGCTGCTGCGGCGTCTCTAGAATGGGCTGCTGCACTGTCTCGTAAGGGGTCGACATCGGCATCGGGCGAAAGAGCTGGGCAAACAAGTCCTGACCAATCTGCTGTGAGGACTGCGCCTCCTGATCGGCTTGGAACGGCCCTAACTGCTGAAACGGCTCATCACGGACTGTAACATCAATTTGAGGTTGCCGAGAAGGAGCCGTAAAGTCGTGAAGAGGGGCCGGCGCAGAGTGGTCTAAAGTCTGCCGGCGAGAGTAACGGGAAGGCACCGGCTCAGAGTGTTGGGAAGTCTGCCGGTGAGAGTACTGGAAAGGCACCGGCTCAGAGCGGCCGGAAGTCTGCCTCTCGTCGTGGTGGGACCCAACTGCAGAATGGTGTGACCGCACTGGAGAGTGCTGGGGCTGAACTGGAGGTTGCTGGGGTCGAACTGGAGAGGTCTGCATGTGACTAAAACCTGCAGCACTAGAGTGACGGGCCGGATCCTAGTCCTGGTCGATCCTACCAGTCCGCATCTGAGCGTCAAATGTCGAGGTAGAGTGACGGGCCGCGTCCAATGCCGTCCTACGACTCCTATGTGACTGTTGTGGAGGACTGTCTGGGCGCCTCATAACAAAAAACTGACTCATTCTCCGAGTCAGTTTAGCAAGGAAGCCGTTGTCAGATTCGTCGTCCAAAACACTCTTCAACCGGCGCTCAATCTCGTCCCCCCTGCTGCTCGTGCCCTCATCATGGAGGGAGCATGGTTGTCCTTGCAAACAACAAACCCTGTCTGGCTCTCCCGAGGGCCCCCACTGTGAAGTAGGAGGTGGTGAACTAGGAGGTGGTGAACTGCGAGGTGGTGGGGTACCCTCCCGACGACGCTTCGACATCTGTCGTGTCGGGTCACCACGGACCACCCGTGCTGCTAACTGCTTTAACTTTCCCATAGTCTTCTGTTTGGCATTCTTTGTAGTCGGGTTATTTGGAAGCAATTTGTTTGGGAGGTATATATCGAACATCAAAAGGGTCTCCATTTTCGAAGCTCAACATGTAATACTCATAACGCTCTGCTTCCGTAGCTTCAAAACTTTCCAATACCTGAAGCTGCAAAGGTAATGAAAAGGTAATATTAGAATTTTAGAAACTAATATAGAGTGCATCATTGAATGAATGAAAAACATTATAAGATTATAAATGTACCCGTATATTATCGAAGAATTGATTGAAATCAACTTTCATCACTCTTGTGGCCCACATCAAGCACCGGGGCACTCTCTCGATGTGATCTTTGATTCCACATCGATCTCCCAACACTGTAATCATCTCATAAGTCCAAATCTGTAAAGCCCAAACCGAACCATAGAGGTGGTAGTCCTTGGGGACTGTCTGGGCGTTGTACACATAGTGACATAGTGCTCCCCAGGTGTACGAGCCCCATGGGAAGGCATCCCAAGCCTCAAAGTCTTCAACTAAAGTCCATGCCCAATCCTCTATGGTGGGTTTATCCCGACATAGGAGGAAATAATAGTAAATAAGCAAGTTGGCCGCCTTCAAATAGTCATCGATGTCTCTTCCAAGTTGTTTTCTGTTGAAGGTGTCGCGCAACTCATTTGTCTTTATCTCTCGGCCGTTGAAAAATCTGTAGTGAATGCCAGTTCTAGGAGGTACATGAACTGCATGAGGATTAAATGTAGAGTTTCCAAAGTGAAGGCCGGTGATGAGAGCATATTCCACTGCCGTCATACGAAGGATCGTATGACCAAGATAAAACCAAAGCTCATTCTCTAGTACCCGATTAGCACCAACCCCTTGCAACTGTCGGGCTATTGTTAGATTTAGCGCATTACTTGCACTCTGATTTCTTCTAGCATCAATCAACCGCCCAACAACACCGGTTCTTAGAAAATTCTCGGCTTGATGATCACCGGATATTTCAAATAAAACTCGCCTAATTTCATCAAACACGTCTACCCTCATGTAAAGGTTTACTTTAGGAGACGAGTACAACATGGCGGGTCTAACAAATTCATAATGTTCCTACAAAATCAATAAAACTAAGTATAAGTGCATGGTAACGTGTTATAATTCAACAAACCAACATAAACACAAGAAGATGAAGGACGGGGGAAAGAGCTCTCAGGTGACCTCACGATGTGCTTCCCATCGTGACCTCACGATGTGCTTCCCATCGTGAGCTCACGATGGCCTTCCCATCGTGAGCTCACGATGGCCTTCCCATCGTGAGCTCACGCTGAGGTTTCCATCGTGAGCTCACGATAGAGTGTCATCGTGATCGGGCGATGGAAACCTCAACGTGACCTCACGATGGGAAGCCCATCGTGAGCATGCCAGAGCTCTTTCGCCGTCATCTTCCCCACCTCCATCGACCCCGTAAGAAAACCAAAACCAACACAACAAATGTCGAACTACCCAACACGAACAAATTCAAAAATCTCCAACTCTATTACACCAAAAACATTGTCGAAATCTTCCACATGAAAATCCTAACTCTAACATATAACAATTTCTAACATGTAAAAACTAAAAAACATGCATTCTCAATCGAAGACTTAAGCATGAATTTCGAAAAAAGAAAGGGCACTAACCGGTGGAATTGGGACTCGAAAATTCGAATTTTCCTCCTCTTCGCCAGAGGACGTCGACGGCGACTCATTGCGGCGGCGGTTTTGGCGGCGGTTGCTCATATTCTTCCGTTCACGACGATCAATCGATCGTGAGGAGGAAATTCACGATGAAGATGGAGAGAGAGAAGAGGTCGGTGGCGGTGGGGGACCGATTGGGAGAGAGAGAGGGGGCTGTCGGTGGGGGGGACCGATGTGGGGAGAGAGAGAGATGGGGACGGCGGGTGGTGGGGGTAGGGTTAGTTTATTTTTTTGTTGTTTTTTTATTTAATTTTTATTTAATTATTTTGTAAGTTTGAGGGTATAATAGTCTTTTAAAACATTTTGGTATAGAAAAGAGTGTGATTTAAAATGAGGATATATAAGAATTGTATTTTGTGTTTTGGTATTTAAAAAGTTGGGCCCCTTTCCTTTTCTCTTTACATAATTCTCTAAAAAAATCCCTTACTTACCCTCTTCTTTTTTTAAAATTATTATTCTTTATAATTGATGGACCCACAATTATATAATTAGCCCACAAAATTAACTCACTAATCATTTCACCTAATTACCCAAATCTAATTAATTGAATTCAACAACAATAGATTTGGGTACACAAATCTGACCCAAATCCATATCTCTCGAAATCTCTCTCAAATGCTGAAACCGTAGCCCAAATTACTTTGTCTCTCTCACTCCCCAAATCGATCTCCCCCAAACAGAGCAGCTCGATTCCCTCTCCCCTAGCGTCTTCTCCCCAAACCCTAGATCTATCGCCCTGTTGCTCGATTCTCTCTCACCCCTCGAATTTTCCGATGACGAACTCCTCTGAATATAAGATTCCATTCGATTTCACCTTGAATTATGATGATATATCTTGCCCGATTGCCGCTCATGTGTCTCTGATTCAAACCAATTCATTGAAATTGGAGACTTGTTCCATCGATGTTGTGCCGAAAACTTTATTTGCAACGGTGGATTCTTCGCTGCCACTATGTGGGTTGGAGAATATCGATCTCTCATCGATGTCTCCAACCAGAGTTGTCTTGGTGCCCTTCTCACCATTGACGGCGGCCAATGCTTCGCCGCCACCCTCTTTGTCTCTGAGATGTTGGTGCCGAAAAATGCACACTCTTACCTCATCTCCGAGTGTGCAAAATACACGGCCAAAATTGAGGAGGCCGAAGCATAGGTTGCCTCCTTTCGCGGAGTTGTCGATACAGAACCTCGACCACCACAAAGTTGCCCCTTGACCGAAGATTGGTATCTCGAAATGATTGCCATTTACTGCCATACGGTTTTGAGGCTCCTCTGATCAGGTGATTGCGTTCTTAATTAATGTTGCTTATGTTGTTGGTTTCTGATTTATGAGGATTCTATGGTGGTGGTGTTCGGCTGGTGATGCCTTTGTGATACTTTGATGTTACCTTTTCATTTCTGAGAATTCTATGATACATTTCTGAGAATTCAATGATGCTTTTATGAATCTGTAAGAACATGATACTACATCTGTGATGCCTTTGTTTATATGGTGGTGGTGTTCGGCTGGTGATGCCTTTGTGATACTATGTTGTTGTCTTTCTTGTTGCCTTCTCATTTCTGAGAATTCTATGATGCTTTTATGAATCTGTAAGAACATGATACTACATATGTGATGCTTTGTTTATATGGTGGTGGTGTTCGGCTGGTGATGCCTTTGTGATACTCTGATGTTGCCTTTCTTGTTGCCTTTTCATTTCTGAGAATTCTATGATGCACTTATGGATATATAAGAACATGATACTACATCTGTGATGCCAAACTTATATGAATATTGATGCCACCACTAGTTCTTAGGAACCTAGTTCTGGAGGTTGAAATATTTCACAATAATAAGTCTGCGATGCAAACCAAATCTGATTTCAAAATGTTGAGACTACATATGTTCCATTTACATCTCCAACTAGGATGATTTACATTCCACGCAACAAAAACTAACCTTCACTGTTTGTCCTTGTAAATTACTAGCAAAAATACTTACAAACTGCTCCTAATCTCTCAAACTAAGCTGTTGCATTCCATTGACTAGTGTGTGAATGGTGTGGTTGGCACCTTCTTCACTCTCCTCCTCATTAAGATATTCCAAGCTCTCTTTTACTAGTTGCTCCTCAACCTCAAGTGTTTCTGGAAGTAATCTAAGCCTTTTTAGTTTTCCCTTTTCCATGTGTGGGATTTTATAATTATTGATGCCCTTGACTTTGATTATTTCATGGTAGCATCCTTGTACAGTTAAGAATACATCATTCAGTTTATAGCTTGGATACTCTTCAAATTCTTGTTTCACATTGTTGATTAAATCATCCACTGTTATAGCCATCTTCTCATCTTTGAGACCCTGCATTGATCTGAAAAATCCTAGACCATTCACATTAGTATCAGGTAAACCAGATCATTCACATTAGTATCAGGCGAATTAGATGGTTGACACACTCATTGGATATTGAATACATCAGATTGGGCTACAACTTTAAATTCTGAATCATTGTTGTTGATGTGAGGTTTTGCATTATCTTGTTGAATGAAGATGTTTTGTTTGCTCCTTTTGGCCACTTTGCCTTAATGATTGGTATTATCTGCACATTTGAAGCAAAAATGGTCTGTTTAAATGATGAATGTGAATACATTCTGATAGAAAAATGATAAAACTACTTACCTGCTGAATAAAGCAAGTCTTATGACATTTTTTGTGATTGCTTGAATATGCTTTATGATGAGGGTTCCCTTCTCTGTGTTTTTGAATTTTTAATTGATGCCTCCTCAAATATGAGGGAAAAATGCCAAACTTGCCATCAAAAATTACGTTTCCTGCTGAATCTGTTTGTGGTTTGGAAACAACAGAAATGAACATGATTTTCTCAATAAATTTCTTTGATTTGCATGTTGTGTGAGGCTCAATCACATCTGCCAAAAGGTAGTACCTATATGATGTTCTAGTAAGATTGAACCATTTCTCATCTACATGTATAATGTTATACATGGGCTGAAATGATATTTTTCCATTTGCATTAATGCCACTTAGCTTACTAAGGCTCCATTTCAACCTATTCAGCATATTACCTGCTGTCAGAAAGGGTTTTATTGCATTTGTATGTTCCCTGGTCTTTTTGGCTTTAATCGACCGATGAACTAACCTCACACCAACTCCAAGGTTACTTGAAAGCTTCAGCTTCCTAATGTTGCTCCTGTGTAAGACTGACATGTTTCTGACCAAATCTTCATCCAATACTTTTTATCTCTATGCTTACATTCTTTTTTCATTGAAACTACGTAGACAGGTTTTCCCAACGCCTTTTGAGTTGTTGCAGCCTTCCAGATTTTCCAAACTGTCTTTAAGTCGATGTGGAATTTGATAGAAGCTTCTTTTTTGGCACCATATCGAAGCACCGAGTTGTGGTTATTTTGGATAAACCACTATGCAACTGTATTCCTTTCATCATCTGTCAAATTTGGCCGATTGTGAGAATATGTTATTTTCAGCTTATGTTTGTATTTCTGGAGCAGGTTTTGTTGTAATGAAGATTGAAATGAATGTTGTTTTTGCCTTGTATTTATAGTGTTAAGTGTTGTTTGAATTTGAGAGGGAAGTTCGAATTTGTGTAGGAAGTTGTAAAATGTGATACAAGCAGGTGAATGAATGAGCATTAGTTCCCTCCTTTTTTTTAATCAAATTAGCTTGTCTTTTGGATTTCTACAGCTTTTGAATTTTGAGTACAAGTTATTGAATAAAATAATGAGCTTTGTTGCTGCAGGTAATGCCTTGTTCCTTTAATTTCAGGAAAAAAAAGAAAAAAAAAACACTGCAAAAAATAAATAGAAAAAAAAATGAACCAGTTAAAAAAACGAAAATATTGAATCTAATGAGCTAAAAAATAAGGAAATGGGATGATATGTTTGCTGATTAATTCCACCCAAAAAGTAATGAAGGATTAAGAAATTAAACAACTTTATTAACACTACCCCTATTTTCTAACTTTTACCGTACTAGAAATAATTACTTTAACGGCTTTCTTATTTCCTATGCCCAACACACAATGGAACATTTTTTGGTGAACGGAGGGAGTATTATACTAGTGTGCTACTCGTCGAATTTAGTTTACTTAATATTATGATATTTTAGTTTAAAATTATATTTAAATAATTTATTGAAAATCATAGTACGATCATGAATCACTAAAAAAATGTTGAATTACATACAAATGAAAATAAATCAAGTGAAAAGAGGGAGTGTGTTCAAAATCTACCAACTTGTTTCAGCTGCAAGAAAATAAATAAACACGTGAAAAGAGGAGTGTACACACATGCATAAAATAAATAAAAAATTATAAAATTTTAATATAATTAATTTTGTAAATTAATACCTCAAAATCTGTCAAAAATTTCAGCGTAAACCACGTTAGTTGTTGTGTCATGGGTCATCATCACAAATCAAAATTTTGAGTCTTTTTTTGCTAGTGACTCGTGAGATAACAACGTACAACTAACCATGAGTAAAAATAGGATTCAACTGTGTGTGTGTGTGTTAGTCTAATGGTAGTGTGGTTAATGCTCGGACCAAAGGTTACGAGTTCGAGTCCACCGTCACACGGTATTTAAATTTTCTTGTAATGTTGTTACAAAAAAAACAGGATTCAACGGGTATGTAGCCCGTCGAGCATCGTCAGATAATTACTTTACATTGTAATTTATATCTATAAGCTTTAAAAATAATTTTATAAGTAATTTTTATTAAAGCGACTTTATTTGTGATTCATTGGAAGCGTCACACAACTATATCAAATTATATTATAAAATTTATCGGGGAGTGATATATTACCCGTTTTTTAAATCTAAAATCACCAAATTCGTACATGTCTCTAACTCGAATCACAATTTCAACATTTGTACATGCACCAAATTAAGGAATGTCAATGAATTAAGTACCCACATATCAAATAATTTTCCTAAACCCATTTAGATTTCCTTTATTCATACAGTCTCAAATCCGGTTAAAACTGACTTCGCTACCTAAACCATCTCAAACCCATCCCAAACTCGTTGAGCAATACTCGTTAATAACCTGCTACAATTTTGAATATTATAAAATAGACATTAAATAGCAAAGAAATAATAAATTATAATTATGAAACTATAAATATAAACTTTATTAAAGTAAATCTCAATACAAATACTTACTAACAAAATATCTAACATGAGTGTTATATAATTTATCTCGTAGTGTTCAAAGATATCTAATTCATGATCATTCTACTCAAACGTCTTTCAAAAAGAAATTTTAGTTTCATAACCGTCTCGTCTCAAATTCATTTTGAATATAACACCACAATCTAAATATTAATGACAAATAGTGATAGAAAAAACAAAACAGTATAAATTAAAATATAATAAAAAGAAACTTTACTGTCATACTTATGTTCATTCAATCTGTAAAAGTAAACACTACAATGTTAAAAATAACTATAAATAAAAATAACAAAAGCATGTTATTAAAATATAAATATTAATAGAAAATATTAGTATTTTTTTAGGGAAATAGAAAATATTGTTAAAACTAATATATATTAATATTACTTTGTGCAAGAAATTTAACGTATTGTGACTATGGGAGGGCCATCTTCAATTCTTCATTCGAAAAATTTCCAATTCGAATAGAGCTGGATTCCATTCGAATGATCGAGCTCGAAAACGTTCTAAATGATGGAAATACGAAATAGGTAACATCATCACATTGTAGGGATGGACGTTGGAAAGAGCTTATGTGGAGGTTGTGCACTTCATATAATAGTACTCCATCCTTCCTACCAGGCTTAGCTTGTTTCTTTTGGGCACGGGGTTTGAAGAGAAAATAATTAAGAGTAAAAGTATGTTTAGTGGAGTTTTTAAAGTGAAATAAAGTGGGTAGATAGAGAGTAAATATCGGAATAAAGTGGGTAAAGAAAGGACGAATAGTGAATAACACAGAAAGTAGGATGAAAGGTGTAAAATGAGTTACTTAACAAATTAATTGAACTCTAATCATTTCCTAATTATTTAAAAAAAAAAAGTAACATGACAAGAATAACGGGACAATCCAAAAAGTAATACATGTCAATAATAATGGGCAGAGAGACTATCATTTTTATATATTTATATTTATATTAAACAAAGATATACTACTCTCTTCGTCCCCACTTAATATGGTGTGGGGGCCCGTGTACAGTTTTAAGAAAAAGTAAATAAATGTTTTAGGTATGATGTTTGGGTAGGTGGCAACAACCTTCTAAGTAGCTTTAACAAGCTATTTAGAGTAGGAGTAGATAAGGAGATCTGCCTTAAAGATAAAGAAAATTGGATAGATAATTTGTGAGAGTGGGAATGGAAATAGAGATGGGGTTTATTTAAATTGAAAAAAAGAATTGTTTGCTCGTTTAACTTCTCTTATTTACAAGTTCAAGCCAACTCAAAACAAGGAGGATGGTTAGACGTGGGTTGCAGAAAGTAATGGAATTTACTCCTCGAAGTCGGCCTATTTTGAGATTGAAAAGAAAGCAATTGAAGGAAGTTGTGCGGATGAAAATCTGAAAATTGGTTGGTGCAAATTGGCTCCAAACAAAGCAAGCTCTTTTTGTTGGAAACTTCTACAAGATAGGATTCCAACACGACAAACTCTATTGAAAAGAGGAGTGCTACACGAGTTTGGTGATGACATGTGCCCTTTCTGCTCAAAACAAGGTGAATCTGTTGAACACTTATTTTTCTCTTGCTCGTTTGCGTATAGAGTATGGGTTCAGCCGTTATAGTTGGTTTAGAATTAATTATGTCGGGCATAATACTCCAGATTGTCATTTTATGCACCATTTTCGTTGTTAGGTTGCACCCCTCGTGCGTGAATAAAGTTTTATTTACCAAAAAAATTCATCTTTTGCATCTAATTCAATTTTTGCTATTGATTTCAATTGGTTTGACAAAAGGTCTACACTTACAAGGATACAATAAGAATAAGTACAATATTTTCTAAATAAGTACGCATTAAAAAAAATGGCTTCAATATCTACTCAAACAACAATAAGTACAACATTTTCTAAATAAACTACACTTTTAATGACAGAAAGTCTGCAAAATTGATGAGGCTGTCGTTCGTTCTCTCAAAATGAATTTGTAGCCTATCCTCACAGCTATATGGTTAGCAAGTAAGTACAGGGTCGATCCACAAGGATTTGATTGTTACTATCTCTTGAAACCTCCTCCACCTGTTCAGAAAGTTGGGTTTCGCTATCTTGGTCACTAGGGTTCTCTTGCCCAATTCGAGAACTTAATTAGACACTGAAAAGTAAACAGATAACTTGATCAATAATAAAAATGACTTGATCTGGACTAAGACGTTGTCAAATGAAAACCCTAGCTTGGTCATTGGTGCAAATATATTCAATACATGTATTCATCATTAGTTATAGGAATTGAATGCCGAGATCTCTTTTTACCCGTCACGCTCTCAACAAACCTTTCCCTTACCTATCCTTACTTAGTTGACGACGCACCGCCGGCTCCCTACCTTGGGTAATACCTCTGTCGGAGTCATCGTTCAGTCTTTTACCCAAGGAGCTTTAATCTCTAGAAAGGCCCAACAAGGAATCATCAAGTCTAGCCCAATTAGGTAGACACCTTCCTATAATGTTAATCGATCTTAATCGAGATGATAATGAAAAACACTTCTACTTCCCAATTGATTGGTGATCTAATATGTCCTAAGTGATTAACGGCCTATTTATCTCTTAATCATATTATCTCATATTTGAACAACCTCATTAACATATCAGGAACACATACACGCAATTATCTAGCATAATTTAGACCTCTCAAGCATAAGCAATCACTTAACTATCTTGCCCAGATCAAGTATAAAAATTTAGCTAGACATAATAATAAAACTACGAACACATAATTAAAGGAACTCATAAGAAGAACTATATTAAAACTTACTAAGTACGTGAAAAGCAAATTCGGCCAAAAGTGCCGATGAACAAAACACAAATAAACGTTTGCCCGTAGGACTTGTTTTTCACCTCACAATCGCTCAATGAATTACAGGGAATGAAAGTATATATGGCGTCGTCCTTCGTAGCAGCCAAGCTTCAATATTTATAGGCGAGTACTTAGGGTTTGGGCCTCCTAGTCCTTAATATGAAAGGAATCCACGAGCTACCTTGGGATGCAAGTAGCACTTGATAACCACAACCGCAACATGGCAAGTCACGTCTATCTTCAAGAGATCCCTTGCGGATCCTAAATCTAGTCGGATAAGGAAAGATATTTAAGTTAGATCGTCTTTTCCTTATCCTTCTAGACCTAGGAGAGAAACTCACCAGCTGACCAAAGCACTCCACCTATCTTTGTCTTGACCAATAAAGCTCTACCTGACCTGCTTCCAGAAATGATGCTTTCTATCCATGTATTGCCCAATTTCCTCCTGCAAGGCAGCAAACACCCTCCTACTCAAAATATGTTCTCCAATACACTAAAACTAGACAAAACACACACGAAGACTCGATCTAAACTGCCTAAGATATACACTAAAAAGACACAAAATATGGACTCATCATACGTACACACTTAACCCTCACTTGTCCTCCAGTGTACACAAACAATTTGCCCAAGACATAAACAAAAGAACAAAAGACTCAAAACATGATCAACACAGAAGAGTTAGTCAAGGCAATATAACAATCTTCCAAAATAATCTGCAAGTGAAGGGAAAAGAAAATCCCATGCTATCAAACAAGTCAAGACAGAATTGTGAACTTTTAGGATCTCCTCTCCACACTCATCACTCTTGTGTTTAGGCTCTTCTTTACACTCATGGACCATCTTGACTTCGGTATTACCATAGGCTTGCCTGCCCTTCAAATCTAAAGCTCTTATTTCAAATCTCAGAACTCATCATTAGGTCTTTTTAGGTTTTAAGCTTAAGACACTAGGTAGGAAGTATTTAGATCTTGGCTAAGGGCAATTTAAACTCGTATTGGGCAACAAGGGTTCTCAACTTCTTCTTAACTCCTTGCCTTATTCTTTAACCTTTCTAGGGAACTTAAAATTTTTTCTATTCCTCTTATTTCTTTAATTTTTTTTCTCTTCTTGGGCATAACCCAACTATCAACACAAAACATATTTCTGCCCATAATGTACCCCATTATCTCCTTCTTGCCCTTTTTCTTCTTTATACTGCTCAGGTTCCCACAATCAAATAAGAATCTTTTTAAAGACAGCATCTAAGTGATAGAAAGAATCAATTCGGCTCAAAAGAGGTTATCAAAGGATAGTGATATTAGGTAGTCAATTCAAACTCAATGGGCTAATGAAAGAATGACCTAAATCATCTAAGTTCATAGATTATAAACCAAAGCACATGCAAATTCTAGTTCATCCTAATCGAAATGTCCTTAATCACACACAAAGAATGAATTCAATTAAGTTCAAATCCTCACAAGGTATGTTCACAACTCAATCCATCATACAAGTCATCTTCTAGCATGCAAAAACTTAGCACTGTTCAACAAACAGCAATTAAGCACACAAATCATCATATCATCTTGCCCAACAACTCCATGCTTATCAACTCGATTACTAAAAATAAAAATACACGGCACAGACACCCCACGTACACACTTTGCTTATAGCAAAGTCTATCCATGGAGGCCTCAACCTTGGATTCAACACAACATCTGACAAACAATTGGCCTCCCTACGCACACACTTTACTTATAGCAAAGTAGTGGACGTAGAAAGGTCAAGACACTAACACAACAACATGAGTTACTCGCCTACCTCACCACACATTTTGCAAGGCAAAATGTGGGTGAGGTATTCGATTACTCCACAAACACAAGACAAATTAAACACAAAGACACTAAACCAAAAATAAAAATACAAAAAAAATTACTAGACAAACAAATAGGAGGACATAATTAAGCAGAAGGATCATAAGCTGACCCTATTTTTAGGTGGCGGGCAAGGCTGTTGAGAGTAGCCTGCATAACAAGTTGCCCACTCCATAACTCCTTAAGCAACTCCTCAGTCTTGCCCAGTCTCTTCAGGACTTCCTTCAACTGGGCAGAAGAAGATTCAACCTCCTCCTCATCATCTTCTTCCTCATCTTCGATCGCGGACTTCTTGGCCAACCTGGCTGACTTCTTGGGCGGCAAGCGTGCTGAAGCTGGTTGATCCTTCTCATGCGCCTCCAACAGGCACCATCATTTTTCATGCTTCACCATCCCTTCATTCTGCTCAACATCTCCATGTTGAGCACGTCAGCCGGTGTCACTTCAAAATCCTTCACCTCATCATGAAGCTCTAACCCCTCGATGTAGGCTGTAACAAAGTGTCCACACGAGTACTTCTGGCTCGCCTTAGCCACCACTGCCCTCAGCTGCTCCATCAAGAAAGCTGCAAAATTCAGCCTCTTCCTGGTCAACATACAATACAACATGTAAACCTCCTTGTTGGCCAGCGAGTTCCCGCTATCTCCCTTGTCAAACATGTTGTAGGCAAGAATCCTATAGGCAGTTGACTAGACTGTCGTTCGCTTTCTCAAAATGAATTTGTAGCCTATCCTCACAGCTATATAGTTAGCAAGTAAGTACAGGGTCGATCCACAAAGAGTTGATTGTTACTATCTCTTGAAACCTCATCCACCTGTTCAGAAAGTTGGGTTTCGCTATCTTGGTCACTAGGAACTTCAGGGCGGAGTGGTCGGTGTAGACTATTGTCTTGCCCCCGAGCAGGTATGACCGAAATCTGTCGACAGTGAACACCACTGCTAATAGTTCTTTCTCCGCAGTGGAATAATTGCATTGGGCAGGATTGAGAGTTCTTGATGCATAGTATATGACATGATTCACTCTTCCTCTCTTCTGCCCAAGAACCGCTCCTACCACGTAGTCACTCGCGTCACACATCACCTCAAATGGCATTTTTCAATCCTGTGGTTGAATGATAGGTGCTAACACTAAGATCTCATTTAGCGTGTGGAATGCCTTCTTGCAGTTTTCATCGAAGTTCCACTCCACTTCTCCTTGTAATAGTATGGTCATGGGTTGCGCGATCTTGGCGAAATCCTTGATGAATCTCCTATAAAATCCTACATGTCCAAGGAAACCACGCAGTTACTTCACGTTGCTCGGGTAGGGCAACTTGGCTATGATGTCGATCTTGGCCTTGTCAACTTCTATCCCTCGCTCTGATATGACGTGCCCAAAGACTATGCCCTCCTTGACCATGAAATGACACTTCTCAAAGTTCAGGACCAAACTCTTATCCACACATCTTTTCAGCACCATCTTCAAGTTGCCTAAACACTTATCGAAGTCCGATCCATAGACAGTAAAGTCATCCATGAACACTTCTATGCAGGTTTCGAGCAAATCTGAGAATATGCTCATCATACATCTTTGAAATGTGCCAGGAGCATTGCATAGACCAAAAGGCATCCTTCTATACGCGAACGTACCGAATGAGCAAGTAAAAGTAGTCTTGCCCTGGTCTTCCTCCGCGACCCAGATATGCATGTAGCCCGAGTAGCCATCGAGAAAACAAAAGTACTTGTTGCCCGCCAACCTTTCGAGCATCTCATCAATGAAAGACAACGGAAAGTGGTTCTTTTTAGTCTTGTGATTCAATTTTCTGTAGTCAATGCATAATCGCCATCCAGTTTGTAACCTTGTCGCTACCATTTCTCTCTATTCATTTTCCACCACTTGAATCCCAAACTTCTTGGGCACAACATGTACTGGACTAACCCATCTACTATCAGAGACCCGGTAGATGATTCCTTGGTCTAACAGCTTCAAAATTTCTTTCATCACTACCTCTTTCATTGCTGGATTCAGTCTTCTTTGAGGATCTCTAATGGGCACAACATCTTCCTCGAGGAAGATGTGGTGTCTGCACACAGTGGGGTTTATGCTCCTTATATCTGCCAATGTCCAGCCAATGGCCAGTTTGTACTCCACCAAGACTTCTTTTACACGTTCCTCTTCCTTAATAGACAACTCCGCACTTATGATTACTGGTAGTGTCTTTTCTTCTCCCAAGTAGATGTACTTCAAGTGGCTAGGTAGTGCTTTTAATTCCAACTTGGGTGTTTTCTTTATTGATGGCATCAACCTATCTTCTTGCTTCAGTGTAGGAATCACCAATGGTTCTACTCTCCTTCCTGATTCTGCATCCGACTTTAAGTAATGTACTACTTCGACTAGCTCAATAGATCCGTCTTGGGCAACAACCTTCGTTAAACCAATTTGTAGGACTACATCAAACCTATCTTCAATTGCTATTTCTGGCCAGAACTCATCCACTATCTGGTCGATATGGTCAATGCTATGCACCAACTCTGTGTCACTGGGATGTTTTATGGTGTTGTAGATGTCTAATGACACCATTTCTCCTCCGAACTCACATGTTAGCTTCCCCGTATCGCAGTTGATTCTTGTGCGAGCGGTCTTCAAGAACGGTCTTCCTAGCAACATCACTGGTGCCTTGTGTGACGATCTTCCCATATCCAGAATGTAGAAATCAGCTGGAAAAATTAAGTCCCTTACCCTGATCAAGACGTCCTCTAAAATCCCTTCAGGCCATACAGTCGACTTATCCGCTAGTTAAATTGCCACCCTTGTTGGTTTGAGTGGTCCCATCCTTAGATCATCATACATCGACTTGGGCATGACATTAATCGATGCCCCAAGATCCAGCATAGCCTTTTCAATCTTCATGTCTCCAATGATGCAGGGGATATAGAACATCCTAGGGCCAGTACACTTGGTCGGTATGAGGGTGTCTTGAAATACTGCAGATACATTCTCACTAACTTGGAACCTTGCATCGTCTGTGTACTTAATCTTTCTTGTACATAATTCCTTCAAAAACTTGGCACACTTAGGCATAGATTGTAGGGCGGTCAAAAGGGGTATGTTGATCTCGACTTCTGAAACATTTTGGTCAGTTCCTTCATCTCTTGAGCTTCCTTATCCTTTGTGAATCGTCCCGGGTAAGTAGCTTTTGGCTCATAAGGTTTGGACTTAGTCACGTTCTCAGCCTCCTTCATTGCTTTAGCTCTAATTTCGGCAGCGTCGAGATCAACTTTCCTTCTTATGTCTGCTGCTTCCCTTTCAACCTGTGCCCTTTCTCAACTGAGAATTCTTGCCATAGCTCCTCAACATCACCTGATCCCATGGGTGCCTCTTCATACTTTTCTGGTTCAGCCTCATCCTCTTGTTCAATATCGGCATCTTGCCCAAGAGAACGTTGTTGCCCCGGTGCAGCTTCTTGAGGGATATAATGGTCAGGCACTCTTATTTCGAACAACTTGGCTCCACTACGCAATGTAATAGCATTTACTTGAGTCTTTTTTATCTCGACTTGAGATGGTAGTTCTCATTTCCCTCTATTTAGCATTGACTTAATCTGGGATATTGACTCTACCAAGTGGCTCAACGTTCCATTTATATCTCTCATGCCTCCCCTCGTCTTCATACGAAAACCGTCAAACTCTTGATACCCCTTCATTTGCTTAGCTGCAAGTCTCCCCACTTCACTCTTCAGGGTAGGGGTGTGCATCGGTCGGTCGGTTCGACCGACCGACCAAAATTCCATGAACCGAAAACCGAACCGATAAAAATATTTAAAATTGGGCCGAACCGAATATGTTTTTTAGACCGAACCAAAATCGAACCGAAAAATTCGGTCGGTTCGGTCGGTTATTTTAAAAACCGATAGAAAATGGAAAAAAAAAATAATGATATTTCAAAAATGAAACATACTTAGGAAAAAAAAAATTCAACATTTATTCTTAAGATTATTATATATTATTTTAATTATCACTCATATTATTTTTTTAAAGAAATTATCACTCCTATTCTTGTTTATATACATATATATATATATATATATACATATATATATTATTTTAATATATTATATTTTCGGTCGGTTCGGTGCCCGACCGAACATAATTTGAGGGAATCGGGCCGAAAACCGAAAACCGAATTTTTAAAATTTTACAAACCGAACCGAAAACCGATTCATATAAAAACCAAACCGAACCGACCAAAACCCATCGGTTCGGTCAGTTTTTTCGGTTCGGTTTGAACCGTGCACACCCCTACTTCAGGGTATCTCTTGGTTGATCTCTATTATGTGGAGGTACATAGAATTGTTGTGGCAGTTGCCCTTGTTGAGGCGCGTTCAGATAGTTATTATTCTTATATCTCAAATTGTCATTGGGCCTCCAAGGTCCATTATTGAAGTTCCTTCGCTGCCCCGTATCTCCTTGTTGGTACGGTTGCCCGACTGCATTAATTTCTTCATCTTCGTACAGTGATGGACACCTATCAGTGTGGTGATTATTGGCAGCACAAAGTTCACACTTCATAACCCTCTTCCTCAATATCTGTCCAGAATTCTCATTCCCAGTGGCATGATTCTTGTTCTGGTTCATCATTTCTTTCATCATAGATACCAGGATATCAAATTTGGGATCACTGCTGGTCGGCTCATGCGTCCTGGGCACGATGGTCTCATCTTGGTTTCTCTTCCTGTCTGCCATCTCAGCAAATAATTTAAAGATTTCACTGGGTGGTTTATTGATAACATTGCCTCCACATGCTGCATCGATCCAGTCTCGCTCAGATTGCCTCAACCCATTCATGAAAGCATTAATCAAATCTTGTCACCCAAACCATGCTGAGGACATCTTGCGATCAACTTTTTGTACCTAGAGTGGTAGTCATATATAGATTCTCCATTGCCCATCTTTATATATATCCAGGCAAAGGGGTAATATTGCTCAAGAAACTTCTGCTGCATCTGTTGCCAAGATGTTACGCTACCCTGAAGTAATGGTACAGCCATTCCCTCGCTCCATCTTGTAATAAAAATGGGAACGTCAGGAGTCGAATGTATTCCCCCGGTGTATTTTCTGATGCGGTGGTGTGTACGGTACGCATTGCCATCTCAAAATCCTGTAAGTGGCGCTGAGGATCCTCTCAAGGCAAGTCACTGAATTTGGGCAAGATCTGTATCAGAGAGTGTTTCAGCTCCCAACTGTTAGTGATAGCAGGCAAAGTAATGCCTGCTGGATTCAGATTGACATCTGTTGGAAACATGATTTCCTTCAGAGTCCTCTCAGGATCAGCTTGTTGTCGCGCCATCTCCTCTTCTTCAGACTGTTCGCAATCTGCAGTTTGTAGTGGTGACCTCTCCTTGTCACTAGCTCGTTCTTCCTCTCGTGCTCGTTTTTCAGCTTCCCTCTTCAGTTTCTTTTTCTCCTTGATGTACTTCTCCGGGTTAGGATGATACTTCAATTCACCGTCGACCCAAATAGGGTCGGAGCCAAACATGCACAGAGTCTCTCCCTCGAGAGACAGTTACAAGATCAGCTCTCCGGTAACGGTGCCAATTTTGACGAGACTGTCGTTCGCTCTCTCAAAATGAATTTGTAGCCTATCCTCACAGCTATATAGTTAGCAAGTAAGTACATGGTCGATCCACAAGGAGTTGATTGTTACTATCTCTTGAAACCTTCTCCACCTGTTCAGAAAGTTGGGTTTCGCTATCTTGGTCACTAGGGTTCTCTTGCCCAATTCGAGAACTTAATTAGACACTGAAAAGCAAACAGATAACTTGATCAATAATAAAAATGACTTGATTTGGACTAAGACGTTGTCAAGTGAAAACCCTAGCTTAGTCATTGGTGCAAATATATTCATTACATGCATGCATCGTTAGTTATAGGACTTGAATGCCGAGATTCCTTTTTACTCGTCACGCTCTCAACAAACCCTTCCCTTACCTATCTTTACTTAATTGGCGACGCACCGCCGGCTCCCTACGTTGGGCAATACATCTGTCAGAGTCATGGTTCAGTCTCTTGCCCAAGGAGCTTTAATCTCTAGAAAGGCCTAACAAGGAATCATCACGTCTAGATGATAATGGAAAGGTAAAATTGGATAAAAATACCCGACTTTATACCAAAATTTGGTTTTTTGACAAACCTTTTAATTGTAGCAAAAAATATATCAACCTTCCAATTTGTTGCAATGTCTATCCGGTGACGATTTCCGCCTAAATCGTTGCTGATGTGAATCTCCAGAAAGCTGAGATGGCAGAGAAAATTTGATAAAAAAAACCCGACCTTATACCGAAATCTGGTTTTTTGACAAACCTTTTAGTTGTGGCGAAAAATATAGTGATCTTTCAATTTGTTGCAATGTCCGTTCGAATTCAATTTAGGAAATAAATTAATGGTCACGTGTGCAATTCATAATGACATGGCGTTCAAAACGACGTCATTTTGATTAAGAATTAAAAAACAAAAAAAAATATATTACACATAATTTAAAAATTTCACCTCATTTAAAAATATTACACATCATTTAAAAATGTTACCCTTTATCTCTCTCACCCAACCCCTTGTCTCTTCTCCGCCGCATACACCATTCCCACAGTCATCCATCCATCCATCCTTCCCCACCATTGCTTCAATCAACGGCGTCACCGGTCACGAGTGCAACTACGCCGCCTTAAATCCCACCTCCATCCCCACTTTTTTTTTAATTCTTAATCAAAACGACGTCGTTTTAGTTAAAACAACATCGTTTTGAATGTCACGTCATTATGAATCGTACACGTCACCATTAATTTTTTTTCCCAAATTGAATTCGGACGAACATTGCAACAAATTGAAAGGTCACTATATTTTTTGCTACAACTAAAAAGTTTGTCAAAAAATTAGATTTCGGTAAAGGTCGGGTATATTTATCTAATTTTCCTGCCATCTCAGCTTTCCGGAGATCCACAACAGCATCAATTTAGCCAAAAATCGTCATCGGACAGACATTGCAATAAATTTGAAGGTTGATATAATTTTTGCTACAATTAAAAGGTTTGTCAAAAAACCAAATTTTGGTATAAAGTCGGGTATTTTTATCCAATTTTGCCTAATGGAATGATTGGTGATCTAATATATCCTAAGTGATTAACGGCCTATTAATCTCTTAATCGTATTATCTCATATTTGAACAAGCTCATTAACATATCGGGAACACATGCACGCAATTATCTAGCACAATTTAGACCTCTCAAGCATAAGCAATCACTTAACTATCATGCCCAGATCAAGTATAAAAACTTAGCTAGACATAATAATAAAACTACGAACACAATAATTAAAGGAACTCATAAGAAGAACTATATTAAAACTTACTAAGTACGTGAAAAGCAAATACGGCCAAAAGTGCCGATGAGCAAAACACAAATAAACGTTTGCCCGTAGGACTTGTTTTTCTCCTCACAATCGCTCAATGAATTACAGGGAATGAAAGTATATATGACGACGTCCTTCGTAGCAGCCAAGCTTCAATATTTATAGGCGAGTACTTAGGGTTTGGGCCCCCTAGTCCTTAACATGGAAGGAATCCACGAGCTACCTTGGGATGCAAGTAATACTTGATAAGCACGACCCTAACATGGCAAGTCACGTCTATCTCCAAGAGATCCCTTGCGGATCCTAAATCTAGTCGGATAAGAAAAGATATTTATTAGATCATGTTTTCCTGATCCTTTTAGACCTAGGAGAGAAACTCGTCAGCTGACCAAAGCACTCCACCTATCTTTGTCTTGACCAATAAAGCTCTGTCTGACCAGCTTCCAGAAATGATGCATTCTATCTCTGTATTGCCCAATTTCCTCCTGCAAGACAGTAAACACCCTCCTGCCCAAAATATGTCCTCCAAGACACTAAAACTAGACAAAACACACACGAAGACTCGATCTAAACTACCTAAGATAGACACTAAAAAAATACAAAATATGGACTCATCAAACATTCACTAATTTTTTGTCATATTATAAAGTAAGAACACCATAAATCGTCAATTTCAATTAGTATGATCTAAAACATAAACAATTAAACGTAATTTGTACGGAGTACGAGTTTTAAAATCCTTACATATAGAAAACACTTACTACTATTAGCTATGACTTTGTTAAAACCTACTCCCTCTTCCGTCCCGTCGAATACGGTCTAGTTCATATAGGCATGGAGACTAAGAAAAAAGATATTAAGTATAAAAAAAGTGTGTAGTGTAATGTAGTGTGAATGCAATATTTTATAATTTTAATAAAGTTATAGATGAGATAATTGATTTTGTAGTGAGAGTAGGTTAGTAAGGTTTAGATGGCATGGTGGACCATTTATATACACTAATTATTTTTTTTAAAAGAAACATGTCAAATATAGTGAGACGTTATAAAATGGAAAATATGTCGTATTCGGCGGGACAGAGGAAGTAGTTATAAAAAAAGAAAAAAATTAGCACATTTCAGAAAGTCATTATTATTACTATTAAAGTTTGTGATTTTGCCAAAAGCCTTTTTGTTTATAAGCAAAAATTATATTTTTGCTATTAAGTCGATCTACTGTAGCGACTCTACGTGAGAATGGAGTTTCAAAATGAATATTCAAACTTAAATAATTCCATACAACGTTAGAAGTAAACTCGAAAGTTCATAAACTTAGATCCGGAGATAAATTAGATTTGAAGCGAACATTCTTCTGATATTGGAGTCAACTTGATTTAGTTAGGACTTATGGAGATGATATTTTCTTTATTCAAATAAATAAATAAACATCAATTCTCCCCTGCAATCGGTCTCTTGTTAGAGACCGGCGCGTCAGCGCCCGTGCCCCTATTTTATTTTTTATTTTTCTGATTTTTTTTTGTAATTTCAGAATTGTTTCTTTTCCTTTTTATTGTCTCTTCATTTTTTTTTTTGTCGCTTCTTCATTGGTCAAGATTTGAGCGAGAGGAGCCGAAGGTCTCGGAGCGAGCCGAAAAAAATCAAATTATTACCCAACGATTATCCTTATATTAGTAATTATAGCGAAAGTGGAGCCGTAAAATCGGAGCCGAAGGTGGAATCGTAACATTGGAGCTGAAGGCAGATAAGGAAAAAAAAACAGAAGATCAACGGGTTTGACCCGAGTTTAACCGGGTCAACCTGGTCTTTAGTAAGAGACTTGTCTCACAGGACACCATCTCATAAATAAATACTCCTTCCGTCTCGTTCATAATGCAACATATTCTTTTTTGGAGTGTCCCATTCATCTTGCAACTTTTTCTTTTATAGAAATAATTAGAAAATTATTTTATTTACTTTATTCACTTTAAAATCAATTTATATCACATCAGTAACATTTTTTTCACTTTATATCATATAACAACACTTCATTTACTTTAAAAATATTTTATATCACTTTATTAATATATTAATCACCATCTTTATTCTTAATACTCTTTTTTTTAATACTCGTGTCGAAAAGAAACGTTAAATTATGAACATAACGAAATATTGTGCGGTACACAGATTTGAATTGGAAGCGCCAACCATATTCAAAGTAAACTGGGTGGGTCCGGTCCACCTGGCCCATCACGCGTCACATCGTCATCCCCTGCTTATATATTTTGAATGGGAATCCGCCGCCGCGTCCGTACGCTTATTTTCGTTTATTTTTATTGCCATTTTGACTTCACCGTCCCCCTTTCTTTCCTAATTTCCCGAGTAATTTCGCCGGCTGCCGTAATGACGACCATGCCCCTTGTTTGCTTGCATTATTGTTGTTACACCCTCGGTGAATGTAGAGTAGTTGTTTACTAGTTTTGCAATTAGTATAAATGTTGCCCCTGACCCGACCCATTTGACCCGGGTTTGACCCGGTCAAATCCCCTTTGACCAGTTTTTTTTTTTTTTTTTTTTTTTTTTTTATTTCCAGTTTTTCTTTTTTAAATTTATTTTTGTTTGCCGCTTTTTCTATGGTCAAGACGCGAGCGAGGGGAGTCGAAGGCCTCGGAACGAGCCGTAAAAGTTCAAAATGTTGCCCGCCAATTATCCTTATTTTAGTAATCGGAGCGAAGGCGGCTCCGACGGGGACAAAAAATCTGGAAATTAAAAAAAAAAAAAAAAAAAAAAAAAAAACTGGCGCGTGGGGCCCACGCGCGGCGCGTGGACCGCACGCACGGGGCGGGTCGGCGCGTGGCGGGGCGGGTCAGGTTTTGTACCGTGCAGACATCTGCACACAAGACTTACTCTAAATGTTATTGTTCTGTTGAATGTAGTATGTGTTTTTTCTTTCGTCTAGGAAGTAGGAAATACTACTAGTTAATTTCTTTTTCTCCAGATCAAACAAGAAAATTTGTTTGATGCACATTCAAAATGAATGTTTGTTATGTAAGTATCGTATTAAAGAACCACGAAAGGGATATCACACACAATTGAGAAAGAAAGTATATGTAATTTTGGGATGAATAAAAATAAAACGCAACACTATTTCTTAAGATACAAAGATATAGTATACATTATCAGATCATAAATCAAATAATATAAATCGTAGCACTATTCAAATTAACTAGTGTAAAGTATATAATGTCTAATATGTGTTCACTAATAAAAGAAATCGTAGTTCAATAAATTAATGAAAAATATAAAGAAATCAAGTTTATGTGTCATTTTTTGAGACTATATATTTAGATATACATATTTTAATTGATTTGATCGTGCATGTTTATATTTTAGAAACTTCAAAAACTTATCTTATTCTTTAGGCGATCTGCAACGCCGTCTCCTTCATTGTCTCGAAGGAGGCTCAAGACAGGGGGAGAAGGAGACCGGCGCGTTGCGGCATGAGGCGCCTCGAGACCGGCTCGAGCTTGGCCAAAATTAAAAAAAAAAAAAATGAATGGCAATAGGAAGACGGAGACGGTGGCAAGAGATGGCTGAAGTTATCGTCGGTTGAGATGCAGGATGCTGCGATAGTTGTGTGGTGAAATCTTATGAGGTCGGTGACCGTCGCGTCGTTGAAGGTCTTGGCCGCGTTCTGGTGTTATGGTGTGGAAAGAGGGACGCGGTGATGGCTGATGGGAGATGGTTCGACTTCTCGCCGGTTGAGATGCAGAGAGGCTGTTGTGGTAGTTGTGAGGAAATCATACGACATCTGAAGGTGTCAGCCACGGCGAGGTTTGCGGGAAGAGATGGATGAAGAATGAGCGAAATAAATTATGGATATCGTAAAGAAGATCAGAAATTTTGATTTTCTAGATTTAGATAATAAAACCCATGGTGGACTTTGGAGAATTTGATTAGTGACAGAGTGAGACTGAGAGAGAAGAAGAAAAAAAAGGAAATAGGAGAGAAGTGTAATTATTTTTTATTTGATAGTTATAGTAGGATGAAATCTTATAAAGTAACACTATTTAAAAATAATTACTTTCAAAAACATTAAATAAAAAATAGTGGGCCAAATCGATGCATTTTCACTAAACAAGTGTTTGGAATCCCAAATGAATATCAAGGTGATGAGCAAACTGACACAATTTATTTTTATTTTTTGCATAAAAAGCTGAAAAGTAAATTGTTTGCTTTTAGTACAAATATGATATTTGATCTAAATTTTGCATAAATTCTGTGCTAGAACTTTTATTTGGAGACAAGAATTTTACTGGTTCCAAAGTCCAAACATTTACCCTTTATTTGGGGACTGAAAGTATATTAATATGAATATTATGCATATAACTAATCAAATTAAAGTAATTATAGTCATTTTTCAATTTGTACTTATTTAACAGAAAATTCGAATTATTTAATATTAAAGTTAAAGACAACTTAGAGACAATTGGATTGCAAGGTTAGATGTTTTTAAACTGTCTCTAATGAAAAAAAAGGGAGTTAAAAATCCTTTGACACTTAGTGATCTTCAAGGATTATAGATAACCTTAGAAACAAATGCATGCATGCATAATATTGATGCTAAAGTATGGATTCTCTTATCTTTTTATTTAAGAATAATTTATTTCTATTATAAACTAGAGCACTAATCAAAATATTGTAACAACTGTTTGACTGCTTGAAATAGCATACTACTATTATAAAGAAGTACTCCCTCCGTCCCGTTATACTTGTTTTGTATTTTATTTTTGGATTGTCCCGTTATTCTTATCCTGTTTACTTTTTTGGAAATAATTATGAGATAATTAATTTGTTAAACAATCTACTTTACACCTTTCATCATACTTTTCTACCTCATATTCTGTGTCATTCACTATTCTCATTCTCTCTCTACTCACTTTATTCCACTTTATTTCACTATTCAATTCTCTCTACCCACTTTATTTTAATTTATCACTTTATTTCACCATTCATTCTCTCTTTATCCACTTTATTTTACTTTAAAAACTCTATTAAACATACTTTCTATTTTTAATTATTTTCTCTTTAAGCTCCGTATTTAAAAAAAACAAGACCAACCTAATGGAACGGAAGGAGTATTATCATACACTCAAAAATTTCTTTTTTATTGGATAACGTGAGAACCGTAGCTGCTAGCCTTGAAAATTAAAGGTCCAATCAAACATTTCGGTTCGAATTTGATCTCCATTTTAGTTATACTGAACTGAATTACAAGGGGCAATAACGTCAAAACACGCAATTCTTGTAGTTTCCAGTTTATTCCTTCATTAAGGGGGGTGTATTCAATCAAGACTCTGTCGGATTTTTTAGGAGTTTGGAAGTCTGGGTGTATTCAATCTAGACTTTTTAAACTCCTTAAAAATCTGGTGGTATTCAATCATAACTTTTTAAACTCCATAAAAATTTGGTGGTATTGAAAACTTCACTGACTTTTTAGTGTTGTTGAGTCTTATGGAATTTAACGTGATTTGAATGATTTTTTGTACTGAACGAATTCCGACCTTCAACCACGAGAATTTGAGAGTCCACGAGAAACAAGCGAGGGCGGCTGTCCAGAAACCGCTGGGCCATTTTCCACCCGTGGCTGGGGCCCAGCGACGGCTGGAAATTATTAGTCCACGAGAAACAAGCGAGGGCGGCTGTCCAGAAACCGCTGGGCCCTTTTCCACCCGCGGCTGGGGCCCAGCGACGGCTGGAAATTATTAGGCTTCGAAGCCTATAAAATCTCCAGACTTCACGTATTATTTTTCGTACTGGGTGTTGTTCCTTCGTTCTTCTTCCAACAAAAAGGTACTATTCTTCAACTTGTTTTCCATTATTTTTCTATCTTTATTTTGTTTGTGTACTGTATGTATATAGATTTGTGTAACTATGTTTCTTGTGATAATGATTGTTTGAAGGTATGGAACTAGGGTTTTTCCCATGTTTTGGTAGTTGTTTATTGATTTTGGTTATTATTATTATGCTTTGAATTGACGGTCGGTTGGATTGATCTCTGGTTCATATGTGTGCATCGTGTAATATACTCTGTGATGAATAAACCAACGGCGGATGATTTCCAGCGCTCGCTGGAAATCATTGCCGCTGAGCATTCCAGTCGGCGCTGGTAATGAAACATTGTTTTTCGCGTCGCGTTTCTGTATTATATAATTTGCATATATTATATAATATTTGTATTATCTAATATGTTTAAAATATATGAAATAGAGTTATATCATGGGGGATTCACAACAAGATTTGAAAAGAAAGCCATCTTATGAGCAATGGACTAAGGATCAAAGCGACTTGTTGTTATAACTTATGGTTGATGCTGGGGGTAGGGGATGGCGTGATAACAGTGGTATCTTTACCAAATCAACGGTGGAAGAACGAATACTTCTCATTCTTAACGAAAGACTTAGTTGTAATAAGACATATAGCAATTACCAAAGTCGTCTCAAATGGTTTAAAAGTCGTTGGTTATCTTATTCCAATCTTATGAGGTTTAGCTCTGGTTTTGGATACGACCACATTACTAAAAGGTTCACGGCTTCTGATGAAGTATGGGAGTCGTACTTAGCGGTAAGTTTCTTAAGCATTACATTAAAATAATATTATTGAATAATTTTTTATAATAATTTAGTGTTTATTTCATTTTGTTTTCTATTTATGCTAGGAGCGGCCAAAAGACAGTCACTTGCGCTATGGGGAATGTCCTGATTATCAGGATTTGGAAATTGCTATAGGAAATGGTGTTGCTGTAGGAAAAAGTTCCATTGAGTTGGGTAGTTCTACTGATGCAAGGACACTAGGAGATCATGAAAATAGAGAGCATCAGATAGAAGAATTGAATTTCGACCCTGAAACGGAGATGTTTGTAGGATTATCTCAGGATGAGCCACCATCATCTGGTTCCACACCACCGCTGTTCCCTGAAGTGTCTGATTTCTCAACTCAAAGAAGAGCTCCCAAAAGGAGTAAAACACACTACGAATCTTCTGCCTCTAGTGATCTCGATCTCATTGAAGAGCTTAAAAAATTAACAAACACATTTGATGGAGTTCATAGCCTCCTACAAAAAAGAGATACTATACTAGAGAAAAGAGAAAATGAACGATCTTTCACAACTTGGGATGCTATCAAAGAGATCCCAGATTTGGATGATGAAGTTCGCCTTAAGGCACTTGACTTGCTTGACACAAAGTCAAAAAAAGATAGTTTTTTGAAGATGACCATTGAAGAACGAGCTCGTTGGATAGCTTACAAGATTAAAAATTAGTGATCATTTGAGTCTTGTAATGGTTATTTTATATTTTGTCATGACTTTGTTGGTGATATGATTTTTGTTTGAGTCTTGGACATGGTATTTTTTGTCATGAGATCGTTGGATGTTTTTTTTGTTTTGTTTTGGATGAATTATTATGTTGTTAGTGAAATGACTGTTAATTATTTACAATGTTCTAATATATGCAGTCATGGAAAATTATGATATAATGGAAGATTGCCCTTAGCAATTTCGGAGTTTACAAACTCCCGAACACAATGCCTCTTTGCGGGAAGAAGCAAAATGTGTCGATCAGAAATAATGTTAGCTCATTTGAGCTCACTAAAGTCAATGAAGTAAGGAATGAGTTCCTCATAATCCTCCTGGGGACCCGTGGTGGCACTAAGAACTCCTAAGTTATAAGCCAACCCCGTAATAATGGGACAAAGAGAGGCATGAGCAGAAGGACGAGCCTGCATATTAGTCATAGCCGTCCAAATAAAGTTTGAAATACAAACTTTTTTGCCCTTTACAACACAACTCAACAGATACACTTCCGTAGAATTAACTTTGTTCGCCTGCTCCTTCCCGGAAACATTGTACGCAATAAACTTGTGCACAATGGCCAATGTCGGGTCTGTAATGTACCCATTCGGCATACCAGAACAATTCCAATTATTAAAGTCAGTCAATTCCTCCCAATCTTTATTAACATTATACCACCTAGGCTTCTCTCGTTCCCCAGTAGTACTAAACCCAAACACAGATTTCATTCTTGCTAATCCTATTTGATATTCCTCATTCTTCATCCTAACCCCAATTTTCTTCTTATCCCCACTCAACTTCACAATAGATAAAAACTCATAACATAAAGGATCATAACCAGAAAAATTGACAGTTCTAGCAAAAGTTTCAAGACCCAAATTCTTCAAATATTTCACAACTCTAGACTGAACTTTAAGATCTCTAATCAAATCTCAATCCAAATAACGAGGCCGTGTGATTTGAGTAGAATTAAACTTGCTGTAAACATCACCTTCCCATTCACATTTCAACAAAAAGGGACAAGAATACCTTTCCATCAAATCCTCTTCTTCTTCTTCAACTTGGACATCCTCTTCTTCTTCCTCGAATTGGACAGACGCATTTTTTGTGCGCACCATTTTTGCTCCAGCGACGGCGGGTTAGCAGCGCTCGTGGGAGTCCAGGTGAATGGAGAGCCGGAGTGAAGATGGCCGAGGTCGAAGCGGCGATAGGTGGGTGTGAGAAAGGTCGGCGGCGGCGCGGCGATGGGGGCTGGCGGTGGGGAGATCGGCTGGTGAGCCCTAATTGTTCGAATTCTGATTTGGGCGTCAATGATTTGGGTATTTATCACGCTTATTTCCAGCGCCCGTGGGAAGCCAGCCAGCGCTGGCTTTAAAATCGGCGACCGCTGGAGTTCAGCCAACGCTGAATTTAAAGTCAACGGCCGCTGGAGTCCAGCCGGCGCTGGACTCCATCGACTTTTTCTCCGCCAGAGTCGTGCAAATTCTACGCAAACTCTACTAAAAATTTCTCAAAACTCCATACGGAGTCAATCAACTTCAAAATTCTACAGACTTTTTAAACTCTTTAAAACTCCCACGAAGTGTTGATGGAATACACCCCCTAAATAACGCGTAGCCCGCCACATTAAAAGTGTATCTCAAACAACTGCCCCTCTTTTCATTTCCAGATCAACTTGAAAGGCGAAAAACCTCATCAAAATTCTACGAAACGCACTCAAAGTTGAAGAGGTATTCAGAAAGCGAGGATCTTAATGTGGAGCCGAGCACCGGTGGCAATCGCCGGCGGTGGAATGAATTTGGTTGTGAACAATTGGCTGCAACGGACCGGTAGTGGCGGCGAGTTATCGTCCCGGAGTGCCGGGAGCGAGCTTGACTTGGCTGTTATGGTGAGCGATTTTTTTGAGATCGGAAGCGTCGGAGCTGAGTCGTGGTGCAGCAGCGACAGTGATTCCGGCTTAGCCGACTTGGCTTTTCTCGCCGACCGGATTTCGGTGAGTAGTGTTTACTCGTGTGTTCTGCTGTTTTTTTTTTTTTGTGTGTGTATAATTGTGAAAGAGGCTTATGTTAGGTGAATTTGGTGAATTGGACTATTCTTTAATTAGATTAGATTAGATTGAGAGTTTGAATTAGTAGCTCTGTTTGCAGAAATGCTTGTTGGTGCGAAATTGAACGGTTGATAGCTCTTTGCAATTGGAATTGTGTGATAATTTTGCATACTTTGGGTAATTGTCTCTAGATGTTATTTGTGGTCATTATATGTAAACACGATTCAGACAAGATCTTAGATATTCTTGTAAACAGGGCGAGAAAACTAGATACTTTCCAAGTTTGCTGAGTAATGGTGCCTTCTTATCACAACATAGTTAATAGTTTATACATCCTACAATAGATACATGTCTGATGCGATAAAATAGAATTGCATAAACTCACAACAATCGCGTTCATATTGGATATAGGAATCCATATATAAAGTAAATATATAAGTAGTTGTTTGGCTTGAGGTCATTCTCTAATCCGTTTGAATTCCATGTCATATTGGTGGATTTGAAGTGTTGAGTTAATTATGATATTTGGAGTGCCATAATGAGAGAGAACACAATCACCCAAAGAGGTTAATCGTTATGATAGCACTCAATATGGACTTGCAAGTGGCTTCATAGGTCACGACTGAGGACATATATATGCATATGAAGTTCTTAAATTTATGATACAATTGTATGTAGGAAAAACCATTTATGAAGATAACCATTACTCCTGAAATATGATGGCTTACAGATTTCATGTTCATCCTCTTAGCCTCAACATCAATCCCTTTTTCATCATCATTTGGCTGGTGGAAACAGTGGTTTTTTTATTTGGACCTTTTCTACCTGCTCTACATATACTTTTATGGCTTTTAATTATAAGGAACCTGAATAGATTTCTTAGTTTGTGGAATGATGTGGTCGTACTTTGTGTACAACCAAATAATTAGGTTATCTGTAATGTGGCCAGTATCTGATAGGATCATATAACTTGATTGAAGTCTGCAATTAGCAACTTGATCACAACGTAGATGGTGGGAATTGAAATCCACCTTTGCACATACATTCAACTTAAACCGGCATGTTAAAAGTATTTAATAAGGTTCTTTTTCCTGCAAATAGCCATTTTGTTGGAGCATTGTATATGCTGTCATTTCAACAAATATTCATTTCTGCAGTTCTATAATCATTCGACTGACCAGTATGAAAGCGACTTGATGATGGTCGTCAAATCCTCGATTCTCTCAATATCTGAAACTTATCAAGTTGAGAAGTCAGAAACTTGCAATGCTAGCTGCATCCTTTACTCTCTGGTGAAGCTTCTACAGTCTTCTGGTTACAATGCAGCATTATGTGCAGCCAAATGGCAGGGTGATGGAAAAGTTCCTGGAGGTATGTTCAGCTAAATATATTTTTATTTTTTATTTTATTTTGGAACATCTCCAAGGGTAATAGAATATGAGTTTCAACATGGAAATTTATCATATTATTAGTTTGCGTTGTTGACTCAAGATTAGAACCAAAAAATATCAAGACAAAAATGTAGCTGATTGCTGTTCCATTCAATCTCTGGAAATCTAGGTGAACATGAATTCATAGACGTGATAGCTCAAGATAACGGTGGAGAAGCTGAAAGATATATCATTGATATCGACTTCAGAAGTCACTTCCAAATCGCCAGAGCTGTAAAG
Organism: Schizonepeta tenuifolia; assembly: GCA_029490685.1. Lineage (NCBI taxonomy): Eukaryota > Viridiplantae > Streptophyta > Magnoliopsida > Lamiales > Lamiaceae > Schizonepeta > Schizonepeta tenuifolia. The sequence continues at coordinate 79,849,814 of CM055957.1, read as the reverse complement.
CCATACAATGTGGTTTTGAGTTCTCTTCCGGCCATATACATAGGCACCATGGTGAAGCTCAAGCAGCTTCTCGAAATCATGGTTGAAGCTGTTAGGTTTTCTCTCGAGCAGAACTCAATGCCTCTTCCTCCATGGAGGTCCTTGCCTTACTTGGAGGCAAAATGGGAATCACCCTGTCAAAGAATAGTGACTCCTCCTCACATAGGCCTCTCGTCTTCGTCTTATCACCACTGCATTGGTTTATTGCAGCGGCTTAAGTCTTTTGTTCGGTCTGATATTAAGAACGGGAGGAGTATTAAATAACTAGGTGTGATCTAGGATAATTCTTTGCTTCTTTTACCTTTTCCTGCTTAGATGAAATAGTTTTCTTGGAAGAGGTTTAAATTCATATAAAGATGAAGATTTTCTAATTTGGTGATTGTCTGTGACCCTAATGTTTTGCTGTGGAGGGTCTGGGCTCTAGATATTGATGTATAATTACAATTTTGGCAAATACTAGTATCATCATATACAAATACTATTACCCACAGTTATAGTAGTATGTAACATTTCACATTTGTGCTGCCCCTGTACGTGCAGGGCCCATCATTTTATTTGATTTCTATACTAGTATTATTTTTTGTGTTACGACTGTTGGGCTACACTAGACACGGCCCAATAAACTGACAAAGAGAAGCCCAATTCAGAAATGCTATCAAGCCCAAGTGACGATAGGCCCAAATGAGATATCATATCATAGCCAGTTAGGTTTTTGGATTTCGTTGTAGATTGTATAAAAGAGGTACCAGCGTTGTTTCTTATGTCGTCTGCTAAGGGCGAAAACCTACTGATTTCTTCCTCGATTGCTTGATTAAGAACTGCCGAACTCGTCCTTTTTGCTTGGGGAAGCTAGTTACTAAAGTTGCTCCCCAACTCAGCAAACCAAGACGGTACTATTACATGTCCCTTCCGTACGTACTTCTTATACGCAACAACACCTCATCAATCCCTTATATACGCAGCCTCCTGATTTGACCGTCGATAGCTCATTTACGTTGGTTACTTCCCATGTTGATGCTTCGGCTGCACTTTCTGGAAGGAGCTACGACCCCAGCTATTCCATGGTTGGTGCTCATCTATTACTCCTTGCTAGCTCGATTTCCCACTCCTGGAATATAAGAGACCTCCGATTTAGGACATTGATGGGTCTTTCTTCTGCCTTGTCTAGGTCTTTGGCAATGATCGACTCTTCTTTGCAAATGGAGCGTAGGTTGCTCGAATAGCCTTTTCATCTCTTTCTTTCTGGAGTTTAAGCTCACTCGAAGAGCTTCACCATTGATAATCGTATCATTTTGTCTCGATCTTGTATACTAGCTTTTTTGTATTTTTATAAGTGCTACTCATACACAGAACAACATATCTTTTTCCTAACATGCTGTGGAAACGTACGTATTTGTACGTCTGAAGTGTAAAGTCCCAACCACATAGATCTACGATATGGAGGTTTAATTTGTTTGTGTGCACGGTATAAATCAAAACAACTACCAAAATTTCAATGAAATAACTATTTGTACTCCCTCCACACAGAATAAATTTCGTATAACTAAAAAAAAATATGTTTTGTGTTCGTCTTCAATGCAAACTATTTGACTTTATGATTTTGTATGCTAATTGATATACGAATTCTGACTACTAGCAACGCTTATTCGGAGAGGGAAGAAATAGAGGCAAGCCTAGTTCCAAGAATTTTATCTTACATCTCAAGAAAAGTTGGCAGAAAACTAGAAAAAAAGGTAGCAACATGTCCCTGAATTACTACGCTGCCACGTTGTCACATTCACCCGCACGCTTCGCTCCCGCCGGCAATCCACACTCCCACTCCTCCTACTCCTACTCCATATCAATCGCAGATAGTTACATACTGTATATCTATCTCTCCATAGACAAATAAACTTACCAATTATACTATCCAAAAATTCAATTTTCATTTTTCACCAAATATTCATCTTTCCTCATCCTTTCTTTTGTAGTTGCGCCAACACTAGAGATGTCTCATTCTTGCCTCAACAAGCTGCTAACACTACTCCTCTTGCTACTTCTATCCACGGTGATAGTACCGGCCTCTCCTTGGGCCTGATCTAAGACCCAATCTGATTGGGCCTATATATCAAAGCTCGGCACATAGAGTTCGGCCCAAGTAAAGTCATTAACGAAGCCCTACTTCGGAAGAAGATCAAATCCTATTATGGAAGGGAATTGGATATGCACGTACCAAGAAACAAGATATGTATAAGGAATCCGAATCCTAGAAGGTTTAGGGCTCAATTCAAGGCCTATATATAGATGCTAGATTAGAGGTGTAGATACGTTCAAATACTCATTGTACTCTCAAGTATAATAAAAGCTCTCTATATTCTCTCCCGTGGACGTAGATCACATCGATCGAACCACGTAAATCCTTGTGTCGTCGCATTATTGTTATTTTCTGCTATCTCTACAAACCCTAGATCTATCATTGGCGCCGTCTGTGGGAACTTTGATCGACGGTTCTTTGGTAGCAGAACTATGATGGTAACGCGATCACAAAACGTGCGGGAGGACCAAAGCCAACGTGGGAATCCCAACGAAGCAGAAAGCCGCCCCGCGAACAGGGGCAATCGCCAGAAAGGCAGTTCGGTCCCAAATGAGGGGCACGACAATAACCCTATAGACGAGGATCCGTTCAAAGGGATGCCCGCGCTGGAAGACATCCCTCAGAAGGGTCCACATAAATCAGGATCGAAAGGAGAGGATTTTCTCGACGACTTCGACCTCGCCACTACCTATGCCGCGACTGAATTTGCTAGAGCGAATAAGGAGAGCTTCAAGCGCTTCCTCACAACAGCTCGGATGCCCCCAATATCCGAAGCTAGGGAGAGTTCCACGCGGAGGTCTATACCCAAAACTCCACACCACTCCAAGACACAGGAGCCCGAGCTAAGGAGAAAGCGCGACACCCGGCGAAGCCCACTCCGCCGCCGGAGCTCCAACCCACGTCGGAGTCCCAAGCAACACCATCTCCCAAGGCGACATCGTAGTCCAGGCAGGGATCGAAGTCCGAGCTATTCTAAAAGTTATAGCCCCAAGGCAAACCGACACCGACGGGAGGGAAGATCAGCCCGACTCGTCAACCCGTTCACCGACGAACTGCTTGATGCCAAGCTTCCCGCGGCGTACAAGTTGCCCAACATATCACCCTACAATGGGTTAGAGGACCCCCTCAATTTCTTGACGCGGTTCAAGTACAGCATGCACAACCAGGGCCTCACAGAAGAGCATATGTGCAAGTTGTTCCCTGAGATGCTGGTCGACTACGCCCGAGCTTGGTTCGACGGCCTGCCGACTGGCAGTATAGGGTCCTGGGTCTACCTCGAAGGAATCTTTAAACAAAGATTCCTTATGAAGGTCCAGGCTCGTCGAGACACGGCCTATCTCCTGTCCGTAAAGCAAAAAGACAGAGAGACTATAAGGGAGTACGCCTCCCGATTTATGCAAGAAAGCTTGAAAGTCGATAAAATCGACGACGTCTTCCTCATCTCGACTTTTCGAGACGGGGTCGCTCCTGGGTCCCTGAATCAGGAACTTGCTAAACAGAAGCCCGAGACGGCCCAAGAGATGTGGAAAATCGTATACCAGTTCGCGGATGGCCAAGATGCGGACCGGTTGAAGCGAGAAGGTATCCAAAAACAAATCCCCTCATAAGGACGAATTAAAGTTCCCTTCCGAGGTCAAATAAATGACCCGACATGGGGTAATAATATCCTAAGAAATGCGCAAAGGAAACCCTTTTCCGAGGTCCGAGCTTATCTCCCTCTGAAAAAGGAAGATCCGACGAGGTCCGAGTCAAACTCCCTCATCAAGGATAAAACTTTCCTCAATCAGGGTCAGAACCAAGTTCCCCCGAGAGAATTACACTACGAGGTCTGAACCATGGTTCCCTTGTAAACTCAAAGAGGTCCGAGTCAAACTCCCTCATCAAGGATAAAACTTTCCTCAATCAGGGTCAGAACCAAGTTCCCCCGAGAGAATTACACTACGAGGTCTGAACCATGGTTCCCTTGTAAACTCAAAGAGGTCCGAGTTTAACTCCCTCAAAAATGCAACATGCAAATAAAGCCAAAGAAGCAATCTTCACAAAGAACAGGAAGTTCAAAAACTCAACATATTTTTTTATTTCTAACTATTTAGAACATTCTATTTGTACATAATTTACAGGAGTATCGAGCTAATCTATGGAGGAGGATGTTTCTTGCTAAAGTTGAGCCAGTCCTCCTCGAATGAGGTAGGCCCCAGAAGGTCATCAATTGAAATTCGGCCTCGTCCCCGACCTCGACCCCTTCCAGCAGGAAAGCCCCGACCTCGCGACGTAGCTGAACCTCGCCCAGCAGCTCGGCTACCTTGGCTCGGGCCGACCTGATGTTCCCGTGAAGCTGCCTTCACCTCGCGGGAAGGCATCGTCCGAGATAAAGACGGAATTACTGCGCCCACGCCATTGGCCAGGAGAGCGCGTAACTTGGGTCGGCGGTCCAATATACACTTATACCTGCTCGCACTCTCCTTCAGCATATCAAAAGCACCTTGAAGCTCAAAAGACTCGGGGCCGAATGCTTCTTTCAGCTCGAGATACTGCCCCAAGTCTTCTTTCGTCTTTAATTCCGCCTCGGCTATGGTGATACCACCACCACGACGGATAATATCTTCATACTCGGCATGCTCCTCGGCGATCTTCTCATGACCCTTGGAATCACGGCCAGCTCGACCTCGGCCAACTTTCAATTCTTCCTCAGCCTGAAGGAGCTTAGCCTGAAGTAAATCAGCACCCTCCTGAGCAACGAGCCGCTTCACCTCGGACTCCTCGCAAAGCGCCTCGAACTTCAACTGCCACTCCTTCAGCTCGGCGGCCACGGCGAAGTTCCCATTGATGAGTACAGCCAAGTCATTCGCTAGGCTGGAGAAGCTCTCCGACAGCAGAAGCCTCTTCGTGTAGGCCCGAAGAACCTCACCTTGGCTAGCCGCGAGCTGGGCCTCCCGGTCCTTCGCCGCGTTCAGCTCGGACTCCAGCTTCCGAGCTCTCTCGGCCTCAGTCCGAGCTCTCTTAGCCTCAGCCTCGGCCTTCGCGAGCTGAGCGACCAGCTCGGATCTCGCAGCCTTCACCTCTTCCTTGGCCCCCTTAGCTCGGGCGATAAGCTCGGCAATCCAGTTCGTACAGGTGATTTGCGCGATCAATCACCTCGGGAAATTTGACCTCGTAGTCTGTGTCTACATGTCTTCTTCTCTCTTTTTAGGGGGGGGGGGATGTGATAGTACCGGCCTCTCCTTGGGCCTGATCTAAGACCCAATCTGATTGGGCCTATATATCAAAGCTCGGCACATAGAGTTCGGCCCAAGTAAAGTCATTAACGAAGCCCTACTTCGGAAGAAGATCAAATCCTATTATGGAAGGGAATTGGATATGCACGTACCAAGAAACAAGATATGTATAAGGAATCCGAATCCTAGAAGGTTTAGGGCTCAATTCAAGGCCTATATATAGATGCTAGATTAGAGGTGTAGATACGTTCAAATACTCATTGTACTCTCAAGTATAATAAAAGCTCTCTATATTCTCTCCCGTGGACGTAGATCACATCGATCGAACCACGTAAATCCTTGTGTCGTCGCATTATTGTTATTTTCTGCTATCTCTACAAACCCTAGATCTATCACACGGTGGCGCACGCCATCGGTGTCAACTACGGCACGATGGCGGACAACCTCCCTCCGCCGTCTCAGGTCGCCGCATTCATCCGCCACCAAACCACCATCGACAAGGTCAAGATTTTCGACGCCAATCCCGATATCATCAAAGCCTTCGCCGCCACCAACATCTCCCTCACCATCACCGTCCCCGACGACGCCGTTTTGGCCGTCGCGAAACCCGCCCGCGCCCGTTCATGGCTCGCCGCCAACGTCCTCCCATACCACCCCGCCACTATAATCCGCCGCATCGCCGTCGGCAACGAGATCATCGCCACCGGCGACCGGAACCTCATCGCCCACCTCCTCCCAGCAATGAAATCCATCCACGCCGCGCTGGAGGCGGCGGGTCTGGCCGGAGAGATCCAGGTCTCGACGCCGCACTCACTCGGGATACTCACCGTATCCGACCCGCCGAGTTCGGGCCGGTTCCGCCGGGTCTACGACCGGGTCATATTCGCCCCTATTCTGGATTTCCACCGGCGAACTAAGTCGCCGTTCATGGTCTGCCCCTACCCGTATTTCGGTTTCTCCGACGAAGCCGGAGACTACGCCCTTTTCCGGGCAAACGGCGGCGTCTTGGATAGAGCGACGGGGCTGAACTACACGAACATGTCCGCCGCGCAACTGGACGCGGTCTACACGGCCATGAAACGGGTCGGGTACGGCGACGTCGACATTGTGGTGGCGGAAACGGGCTGGCCTTCCGCCGGCGACCAGAATCAGATGGGAAGTAGCCCTGACAATGCGGCGACGTATAACTCTAATTTGATGAAATTTGTGAGTTCTGGCGTAGGTACCCCGTTGATGCCTAATCGGACGTTCGAAACGTACATCTTTTCGCTATTTAACGAGGATCTGAAGCCAGGTACGGCGGAACAGAACTTTGGGCTTTTCTGGCCCGATTTTGAGCCCGTTTATGACGTAGGAGTTCTGCGTCATCCTCAAGTAAGTGCACCATGTGTTATTGTCTTTATTATGTTTCCCGCTATTTATTTTGGTATGATTGATTGAATATGCATCCAAGTTAAATTTTTAGATATATTTTGGTATGCTTGATTGAATAAATTAGGCAATGCATCCAAGTTTAATTTTTAGATTTGTTTGAGAAAAATAGAATTTGTGATATTATTATTGTTTGAGCATAAGCATTTGAGATTTTCTAATCCATAGATTTGTTATCCCGCACCGTTTCATAATTTTTTCTTCAATTTTAATTTTGTGTTAATTTGGTACATTATAATATGTCTAACATTTGGATTTATCTCTACACCGATCATTGCAGTCCTTAGCTCCAACGCCAATTTCCTCCACGAAAAAATGGTGCATGCCAAAGAATGAAGCAGCCGATGCAGCATTGCAAGCAAACATTGACTTCGTGTGCGGCTCAGGCGTCGACTGCCGCCCCATACAAGGCGGTGCCGCCTGCTCTCAGCCCGACACCGTTAGATCACACTCAGCTTACGCCATGAATGCTTATTACCAAACTTACGGCTGTAGTGATGCTGCTTGTTATTTCTCCGGCACTGGTGTCGTATCAACTGATGATCCTAGTAAGTACTCTAGTATTTGAAACCTTGAAATTTTGTTATTTATACTATCAAAAGTAGTACTAGTTAACACTTGCTCTTTTTGTAGGCTATCAAGACTGTAGGTATGCTGCTTGAAAGGAATAAATTTTGGTATGGGATATAATGGTAATTTATGGCAATTTGTTGTCTTGGTTGCATTAACCGATTGATTGTATGTTCGTGGAAGATGGATCGTTGATAATGGCTATCTATCATATCTTAGTGCGAGAAATTTTGACTTATGGATGCTTCATTATTGTTTATTGTTTATTGCATTTATTGATGTATTGCTGCATGAATTCATTGTACTTTGGAATTCTTGTTTGTTAAAACTTTTGTTCTTTAAAATGAGGAGAAATTCAAAGAGCATGTGTTTGCCTGAGTGTGATACTAGTATTTGTTTTTGTTTTCCCGGGAAGGACGTTGTTAATTTCTCAAATAAAATAAATTAATTATTTTGGGAGCACCGTCCGTCTTGAATTGTTGTCAAATCCTACTATCGAGATTCCTAGTTTCGGAAAAGTATACCTCTTATTTTAAATAAATTCAACAATTTTTGAACATAATATTATCATATCTTTGATGAAATAATCCAATCCATTTACTTCGAAAATAAGCAAATGACCAAAAAAAGAAAAAAGCAAATAAGAGAGAAAACGGTATTAATTCCGAAGGAGTAGGAAAGTGCAGAAATGTAGAGAGAGAAAGCGAAGCAGTCAAAGATGAGTTTTGCAAAGGGGGCAGGTATGATGCTTGGTCGACCAGGGCAGCACGCAACGAGAATGAAACTTATGGCCGCAGGCGACGATGGTGGCGCACATCTCGTCGGCTTCATACTCCTCCAGGCACACCACGCACCCCTCGCCGCATCTTCTCCGATCAATCATGCTCAAGCCTATCTTTACGCCATATCCGCTCGGAGGCGCCGCCACCACTGCCGCATCACTCCACCTATCTATCCTCGCCTGCAATAAGCTGTTGAGAAGCGTAGGCAAAAACCATAACCCAACAAATATCGGCAATTCTTCTAATATGACTAATAAGAGACGCATAATTTTAAGATTTTGAGTGATACAACCTCATAAATAACTTACAGTATGTTTATAGTGTATATATATAGGGGGAGTTTGACAATAAACATTCCTGTTCATATTTATTGTCCCTATTCTACGGGATTTAGGATACAATTAAATTACTTGTTGCAAAATTAACAGTTTTTGTTTTGATTGGGTGTCACTCCTACTCCTACTCCTGGGTAGAATAGAACATCTAATTATCGAAGGCAAGAACTTGCAATTTTTTTATTTATCAATAATTAATTAATTAATAAATATTAATCAAATAAATTTATTTTAAAAAGTAAAGTCTTTTGGCGTAATCACGGCCGCATTAAAGGACTGGACGACTGATCAAAATATTTTATCATGTAAAGACGAATTCCATTAAATAATTTTGGCAAAATTGCATGGAAAATCGTGGCCTTTTACCAAATTCTGATTTAAAACCAATCTTTTTAAAATTCGCAAATAAAACTACCAGCTTCAAATTTGTTGCAATTGACATCTCCGATGAATTTTCCCCCAAATGTCTGCTGACCTGGAAGCCGGATTTGCCGACGTGGTAGAAAGCCCCGACAAGCCAAACGACGTCGTTGTAAGCCCATGCAAAACGACGTCGTTTTTGAAATCGAATTTACTTATTAATTGGTTAGGGCAAAATCGAGCCTCTATTTCCATCTTTCTCAAACAGAAATTCCATCCATCTTCGTCTCCATTTCCCATCTGCAGTTCCATCTTTCTTCTCTATCATTTGGGCTCACCATCGGCTGCGTCTTCTTCACAAGGCAATGCCTTCGTCATCTGCGCAATCTGGCTCCTGGACTCATCTCGAACCTCAGCAACAACTATGTAAGTGCGACCCTCCTCAGCCAGCACTTTGGACGACGTCAAATAACGAGCAAAATCCAGAGAGAAGGTACTGGTATTGTCGTCGGAGATGCCGGGTAAGAATGGATATGAGATTTGAATTGAGCTGCAAAATGTTGTTTTCGATGAAATGATACGAGCTTTGATTTTTTGTTGTAGTGGGGCGACTGTAACTTTTGGTATGCTTGATTGATCCGGAGTTGACAAAGCACTACAAGAATGCTATCCAAAAACTCAAGCTTGGAAAGGAGTTGGCAGTGGAGCAGTTGATTCGAGAAAGAAAAAATAAGAAGAGTAATACAGAGGTTGAAGAGAACGAATTTGAGCAACATGATTCTCCTGAACACTTGAAGCAAGTGCCGAAAAAGATGAAGAATCTTGAAGGCAAGATCAAGATATTGTATCTGCTAGTTGTTGGTCTTGGTTTGTTGGTTCTATTTAAAGGTTAGTTGTAGATGGTGTTAATGTTGTAGTTGGTGTTGGATGTTGTAGTTGGTGACAACTATGTTGTTTATGCTGCTTTTGAAATGGAATGAATATGATGGTGTATTTTATTGTGTTGTTGCAATGGAAAGACTTATATAACCTGCATTATCATGTAATTGATCATCTAAACTGCATGTAATAAACTAAGTAAAGAGGGCAGGATAAATGAAGAAGAGAGTGAATTCAGAAATTCAGAAATAGAGTGAATTCAGAAATTCAAGTTTACTTCATTCACATCATGGCAAATAGTCACATGATTCACAACAAAAGTATGGCTATTCAAGTCACAAACTGATCTGTCTAATCAAGTCACAAACATATATGAAGAATTCAGTGTACTTGATACTAAAAAATGGCCTACACATCATGGCAAAGAGTCAAATGAGATTCTATTTCAACTGCACAAAAACAGGCCTATACATCATTTACTACTTCAACTGCACAAAAAAATCCTGATGTGGATGTGTATGAACTGCACAAAAAACCATGGCCACACATGATCTGCCCTATATCCCACCGGATCGCGCCCTACTTTCTTGTGTGGAAGGGCCTTCATTTCTGCCTTGATTTCTGGTCAGATCACTCTGTGAGAGGGCATGTCAGGAAATTTTTTCTTCCTTGGTCCCTTGGAAGACTGGCCCTTCTCTTTTGGTGATTGTGGTGGATGTTTACGTGGCCTGCCTCTCTTGCCCCGTTTCATGGAAAGTTGAAGGATGCAGAAATCAGCAAGCATACTACTATGCAAAGTGAAATGAAAGAAGTCACAAATCAGGCTTAAATACCTTGGGTATTTCAGCTGCCTTTGGCTTTGTACAGGTCTTGGAGTTGTGGCCCTTTCCTTTGCAATTTTGACATGTCATGACTAGCCCAAACCTCCTCAACTTGTTTTTATTCTTCGGATCTTCCTCAGGGGCCTTTCTCCTCTTCTTCTTTGGTCTTCCGGGCAATTTTCTGATTAAGGGAGGCTTCACCACACTGCCCTCTGCCTCAGGCCACATCTCTTCAGAACACACTGGCTCAATGGCTGATTTGTATCCCTGGAGATACCTGTCAACACTATAATAAGGGTGTACATAATCCACTGGATCCTCACCCTTAAAGCCAATTGCAGCACAAGCATGGGTACAAGGAATTCCAGTCAAGTCCCAGCTTCTACACACACTGGTTCTCTCAATCAGGCTTACAACAAAAGTTTTTCCAGACAAGCAAACCTCATACTTGTGATTTATGTTTGGAAACACATAAGCTCTCACACTCTCTGCTCTAGATTTCTCCAGTTTAGTTAGTATAGCTGGACAGATTTTCTCCTCATGTGCACAAATCATTTTAAGCTTATCTACTTGCCTAATCATCAGATCTCTCCTAATCTGCTCACACATGTGTATGATATGCATTCCCCTAGCAGCTAAGATGTACCCATTAAAAGTCTCCGCTATGTTATTGTCAATCATGTCACTACAAGTGCCCAGCTTAAGAAAACACTTACAGAACCTGGAGACATCTCTACTCACAAAATCCTCACGTGCCTTTTCATTTTCTGCCTTCAGGACTTCCAATCTGCTTTTGTATTCACTTACATAGGTGCTCCTTGCAATATTCCAGAATATGTTCTTCAAGGCCGTGCCCTTGTGCTGCTTTTTCCAATTCATATACACGTGTCTCGCACAATTTCTATGCTCAGCCAAAGGAGCCAAGTGGCTGACTGCATTCATTAAGCCCTAATACAAAACAAGTATTTCTGGTTAGTTCAATTCTTTATGACAAAAGATAGGTAAAACAATGTTGTTGTTACCTTTTGTTGGTCACTGACAAAACACCACCCATTACCATCTGTTATAGCCAAATCCTCAAGTAGAATTTGCAGAAACCAAGTCTAACACTGCTCATTTTCCACTTCTACTATAGCCCATGCAATTGGGAACATCTGATTGTTCCCATCCTAAGATTTAAAAGATATAAGGTGTCAATAATCAAGATTGATAGATAATATAAACAACAAAAGATAGTATGAGAAAATACCTTTCCTACTGCAGCTAGAAGTATTCCCCCCAAGTATGTTTTGAGAAAACAACCACCAAGGCCTATAACAGGCCTACAGCTCATCTTGAATCCATTTCTGAGGGCACTATGCCCTATATACAGCCCCCTGAAAACTGATTCCTCACCCAACAGCAACTGATACTTCCCATCCCTGTCTAGTCTTATGAGCTCAGCAACATACCTTCTAAGTAAAGCATAATGCTGCTCCACAGATCCTCTTATCATTTCTTGAGCCATTGCTCTAGCTTTGTACAGCCTATCCTTCCCAGGTATAGTTAAATACTTGTTCCTAATCTTTTCAGCAAGTATTTTGATAGGCAGATTAGGATAGACTCTAAATATATTCATGTAGTGATTTGCAATCCAGGCTGAACTCATAAGCTTGTTGTTTGTCTTTCTTCTGCATTTATGTGCGGGGTAGAAGGTCTTCACACAGAAGTAGTCATCAGCTTGTACAAGAGAGGCATACAGTCTCCAAGGACATGATCCTCTGCATCTGACTTGGCATACAGTCTTCGTGACTTTCTGAAACTTCAAGTTAATCTGGTTTGCTATGGCATTATCCTTCAAGGCATCTCTGCACTGAAAGCCATCAGAAACCTCATGCCAAGTTTAATTTGCAGATCCATAGGTTTTGTCCTTGGATCATAGCTTGACCTAAATTTGCTGCTTCTAGGACCCTCTCCATCTTCATCTGTTGAGTCTGAACACACCTCACCTTCTGAACTTGCATAATCAGAGTCAGCATGCTCAACTACCATATTAAACCCCATCCCAGTAGGCTGCTTCTCATCAACCAAGTGAAACAGATCCTTCTTTGTCTTCACTCTCTGCCTTGCTGTCACATATTCTTCATCTTCCTATGCAAGCTCAGAATCAGATAATTCATCATCAGATTCTTCACCACCACAAGGCTTGAAATCTGAGTCCTCACTATGCTCATCAGAAAACTCATCCTGTTCACTTCCCTCATTCTCAGCATCAGCATCTGCCTCATTGTCATCACCATCAAACACTTGGTCATCACAATCACCCTCCTTGTAATCATTAATCAAATCAAATACATCATCATTTTCAACTCTAGGCTTATCACCCTTCTTCCCACTGCCACCCTCATTTTCAACTCCAACATTCGTGCCCTTCTTCCCACTGCAAGTCTCATCCCTCTTGCAACCCTCTATATACAAATGTAATACTCTACTACTTGATGTAAGCAACTTCAACATTTGCACCACATCGTTATCATTCTTCAATACCCTATATGACTCAGACTTAGGAATCTTATACCAGATCTTTTCCCAACTAACATAGCCTAAATTCTGAACTAACTCTTCAGCATCAAAATAGTCAAATCTATCTTGATCTAAATGAAAGCTGCCCTCACATTCCCCTCCAACATACACATCGTCACCCTCTAGATTAACAAACATGCCATCGTGATGAAGATATATAGCAAATAGGAAGATGAAATAGCAAAGAAATACAATATATATCAGCAACCATAAACCCTAACTGCACAACTAAACAAGATTACGAAATTCAAGCCAAATTAGCCAAATCACAATGCATAATCATCGATAAACTGCACGAATTTTGGAAATGGAAAAAATTCAGACCTAAAAACTATACCTTAACTGGACAGATTCAGAATTTTGGAAATGGAAAAAATCAACCCACGTTCACCCTAAACCACATCAATAAACACTAAATCGAGAAAAAAGAACATAAATTAATCGAATTTTGGGACCTACCTGTCTCCCATTATCTCTGTGTTGGGAAATTTATTAGTATAAGTTTTGATGAATTTCAAAGCCGACTGACCCCAACCGAGTAGATGTTGCCAGAACCTAATGTTAGAAGTTAGGCTCGCTGTTTGAGCAAAGTTAAGATTTTATCTTTACAGGTCTTCAGCTGAAGATGGCAACAAGGCGTCATTCAGACAGAACATCAGTTGTGAAGAAAGACAACTGAGAGTTCATTTGATCAGATGCAAACAAGGGGAAGTCTTCAGAACATCAGTTGAGAAGGAAACCAACTGAGGGTTCATCAGATGAGAAGCAGCAGAAAGGAAGAGAACATCAGATGAAAAGGAAATCATCTGAGGGTTCAAATCCAACTGAGTAAATACAAGGAAGACAACTGAGTGTTCAGTTTCAGAACCTCAGTTATAGAATCCGAACAAGAAGTTCAACTGGTTGAAGTTCAAAGTCAGCTGAGAACTCGACAGATCGGAACATCAACTGAAGATCACTCAGATGAAGGTCAAGACTTTCAACCGACAAACCGAAGTTGACTGTCAAAGATTTGAATTTCAAAAGGAAGTCACATGAGGGTTTGATCGTTCAGTCATTACCCCATCTGGCCCAACACAAGGCTGTCTCAGATGGAAAGCAGAAGAGCACAGATGCCATATCGGGAAAGTCTGCAGAAATGAGAGACAAGCCATCGCTTTCAACCGATCAGAGATCAATTGCTCCTCCAACGGCTAGTTGATTCTCTCCGCCTATAAATAGAGGCATTCTCTCATTCGAGAGAGATAGACACATAGACGACGAAAAATTCAAGAGCTTTCTCGAGAGAAATCAAAGCAAAAAAAAGCAAATCTGCAAAATCATCATCTAAGAGCATCAGCAACTGAGAGTTCCAATTTGAGAGAACATTAGTAGCTGAGGGTTCCTAGAGATCGAAATTGTTTTTGATCTTAGGTTGAGTGTTTATTCGTTCAAGCCTTAGATCCAGCTCTCATTCGTGATCCAGCTGTAGTTGGAAATCCTACCCATTCTCACACCCTAAAAAGTGTGCTAGGACCTTACTCTTCCTGTAATTGAGTAGTCAGGTTGTCAAGTACCCGCAAACTTGACTTAGGCTGTTTAGTGCCCGGAAACTAAACTGTAACGGTTGCTCAGCCCGCGTAAGCTGAGTGGAACTGTCCAGAAGAACTTGGACTGAGGTGTGTGGACTCACATCTCCCCATGGACGTAGGAGTTCTCTCCGAACCACGTAAATCTTGTGTGTCGTGTTTATTTGTGTTCAGTCATTATTTGCATATCTCAACTGACAAACTAACCGCATACAATCTGCATACTTTCACATCAACAGTTTTGGTTTTGACCAACCGTGCATAAAAGCGTGAGTTTGATTTTACGAGTACATTTTCCACCACATTCCGCACAGCACCACTCTTCCAGCTGAGGTTGCTTACTCAGCTGTGAGATCCCAGCTGAGTCCTTTTACTCAGTTGAAGTTGATTTCAAGTGTTAAGTTTTTCAAAAGTTGAAAAATCCTAACTGGTGTATTCCCTTCCCCCCCCCCCCCATACACCAGTAACTTGTATCGGGACCATCACTCTGCTTCGTCGATGTTTGGGACCACGCTTGCCCACTTCTTTAGCTGAGTTAAACCGCACCAAGACAAGGCAAATTAGCAAGGAATCTTACACTTTAAGGCCTTCGAACTTCATTTCTTTAACACAAGCAAACAAATCAACAGGGTGTTTGGGATTTGGGTGTGGCGCGAAAGAGGAATTAACAATTAGGGCTTTACTGAGTGTGGAGGGTAGGGTCGGGTGTGTATATATATGTGGGGATTAAAACGACGACGTTTGCGCCCAAGTAAAAACGACGTCGTTTTCAATTCTATCAAAATTACCACGTAAGCAAAAATTATACACGTAATTGCCACATAGGCAACTAATTGACACGTACGCAGTAAATTTTCGCCGGAGGTGCATCGGAGATGTCAATTGCAACAAATTTGAAGCTGGTAGTTTTATTTGCGAATTTTAAAAAGATTGGTTTTAAACCAGAATTTGGTATAAGGTCTGGATTTTCCATGCAATTTTGCCAATAATTTTTAGCGTTCGGTAAGGATTTATATGATAATAACTAATTAAAAAAATTAAAAAAATTATAATGAAAAAACAATGTCGACTGCACCAACCGTATGGTGCGCTCTGCTGCTCAAGAGACCCCATTAGAAAAGTAGCACGCAGTAGTATTAATTTCAGAAAGCGCAAATTTTAATTTACAATTCAATGCATTCACTATATACAGAAAAACACTAGTTATGATCCACCAAGCATACCAGCGTTAAGCTTAGTTCCTAGGGGAATACAATACAAAAAACAATAAAATGAGAATCAAACTCTCCTTCACTACCGTGCCTTTACCATCCATCTTACTTGATAGTTCATCAAACCTCGTCTCCACCCCCGTACATTGCTTGCCTCCATTGCATCTCCACATGTATTTCTTCTTGCTCGCCTCGTGCCATACGGTATAAAAGGCCCGTCGTGCGATGCATCCCTCTGCGAGTGTGTTAAACTACCTAAGATAGGAAGGTAGATATATAAGAAGTGCATCAGCATCAGAATGTATATCTTTCAATTTGGCATTATAGATGATTAGATTCTTTGAAAAAATTGCTCAAGAGAATTTGAAGTCTGTCAAGAACAGAACACTAAAGCAAACCCATCCCAAACAATAATTAAATTAACAAGTTAAAGCAAGAAAGTCTTATTTCAGCTGATCTCTTCAACGGTCTTTGTAAAAGTTGGCAACTTGTCTTGCTAGCAATTTCTTCTATTGCTGCAGGGAAATCCTTAATCTTATTCCTTACTGTCCAAATCCAAGATATACATAGCAAGGGCTTTGATGGGAACAACATTTCTTCCATCATATCATCTTTTCATTTCAAGTTATGATTCAAAAAGGCAATAGAATATTTCTTGCTCAACAGATAATCGAAAGACAGGTTCAAGAAGATGATCAACAAATGTGGTCATGGCAATCCATAAACAAGAAAAAATGGCAACACTTTCTGAAATCACCATTCTTGCCAAATGCACAACCCTTTAACAAGCAAACACATATAACAAATGAGCAAAGAGGGAGGCTTGAAAATGCTGATATTTCTCTATGATCCAAAGCAGCTAAAGTTTGGACAAAAGGAACGAATCAACATTCACGCAGGAAGAAAATGAACACTTTGGAAAGGTATTCGATTATATAATAACACATTTTGCAACACTTATTCAGCAATTCATAGACTTTCCAAGATGGTAAAAGCATAGCAGGAGTAATCAATTGAAATGTATTGGAGTATTAAAATTCCATAATACATTCAACATAAAATAAAATATGAAGCTGATATTGCCAAAATCCCAAATCTTGAGTAGGCTAGAACCACTACTTCATCCAAAGAATTCAACATTTTCTTATCATAATAATGGTCCAGGTTGAGTTCAAAATTAGTTGTTTCCTAAATATGAGGAACAAAATTAATTCTATCCAAAACTCTGAATATTAGTAATATTTAAATACAAAATAGAAAGAAAAAAAAAATCTCGAAACAAAGAGATCTAATTGTTCAAAAACACAGCGTAGATCGATACTCACCAGTAACCACCACAAAAATGTAAAATTGAACACAAACAAGAACTGGCAATCTAGAGAGAGAGAGAGAGAGAGAGAGAGAGAGAGAGAGGGTTGACAAATGAGAATTACATAGATCGATCAAACAGTAGTTCTGCAGAGTGGACAAGTGTGATGCCACATGAGCCACGGCAGCACGCAAAAGGCATGGAACTTATGGTTACACGCAACAATGGTGGCGCACCTCTCGCCGTCTTTGTACTCCTCCAGACAGACGGCGCACCCACCGCCGCCGCTTGACCGGCGGTTAGTAGTGTACACTATCGTCACCTCGTCGCTGCCGATCGGAGGTCCGGCAGCGGCGATTAAGGTGGCTGTCGGAACGACGTTGCGGCCGTCGTACCAGCGGATTATGCAAGGGACTAACAAGCGACAAAAGAGCGCGTGAAGAATCCATAATCCCAAAACTGCCATTATCATCCATAATGGCAAATAAAGTAATTCGTGGTTCATAATTTTAGGTTAAATTCAAAAATAATTAAACCAAAGATTATTGAGGTATCTATATTTTAGCTGGAAATTAGGAGATGTGCAATCGGGCTGAAAAACGTTGAATTTTGTAAAATACCATGGGTCCAATGATTTTATTTTAGGCCTTTTCTATATTATGTATATATTGACTAAAAAATAAAATTATGTTGACTAGTAGTATAATTTTTCAATTTATAATGTTATTTATGTAGAGCTTATTTATGCATCTCAACAATCTTGAAGTTCTTTGTTAATAATTACCTAATTCATATTTAAACTTTCAGCTCAAACAACTCAACAGTCAAATTTAAAGCTTGTTCTTTATTTATCAAATTATTACTTACTTCGTACTACAAAAATAGTCTTCTTTGTAGTTCATCCATATTGTACTTTTTTAGTTTTTATGTTGAAATCATATGTACTACATGTATTAAAAAAGTAGAATTGACTTCTTTATTTGTTATGTTATGGATGATGAGGGTAATTTAGAGTCGCTATTTGAGATATGCATTTCCTAAAATTAAATTTTGGTAATTTCATTGGAAAGAGGATTAAACATAAATATTGAAACGATAATATTGAATCATAATTATTTTAAGCCTGATACTGCGTGATGGGAGATTATTAAATAAGAAGATACCACCATTGAAAACTATGTAGGTATGCACCCTTTGTCCTAGTTATATGCAGCTTGTTATTCGATTAACGGATGTCCCAAATATATAGTCATTATCCTATGTTAGATTTAGATTCAATAATTTACAAAAATCTTGAAAACTGAACACTTTACTTTTGTTAACCATCATACTCCCAATACGTACTACTGTATCATTCTTAATCGACACAAATTCCAATTGCACTTAGTATTTTATTTCATTAATGAACACAATGCAACACAAACAGACAATTCTAGTATGTGAAATAATGCTAGAACGTAGTGGAAAACCAACCATTCTTCGCTTGAATACAAAATTCCATTTTACTTTTTCTCAACTGCAATTATATACAAAAAAAATATGGGTGAGCCCCTCTACTCTATTGAATTCGCTTCTCTAGTCAATAATATCTGTAATTCTTCAAGAATGTAGTACATGGCATTTTGTTAGTTCCTAAAAATATTACAAGAAAAAATGAATGAGAATCGATGAGTTCGGCAAACCTTGTTAACACGCTCGTTTTCAAGCCTTGGGAATTTCTCAAGCCCATCGCCTTGCATGAACTTCTTCTCGCTTATAGAGCCATTTGACTATTGTGGCGTACCATCTTGGTTGAGTTCAGCAAACTTTGTTGACACGCTCGCTGAGAGCCTCAAGAATTTCTCTGTGCATCTCCTTACACAAATCTCTTCTTGCTTACCTAGTGCTTTACGGTAGAAGGTTGTTACGCAGTCATTGAAGCATCTTTGTGAAAGCTTGTTATACAAACTAAGGCTGCAGAGGCGAAAAAAGAACTTCATCGGCTGAAAGTTTCAAACTAAAAACATCATGTTTTCAGCTACCATACTAATTTTGAGGACATCTGAGAAGAGGAACTCCGTCATACAAAGCAAATTCAAAGCTAACCATCACAGAATTATAAGTTTGATTACTTCAGCAGCACAATTATTATCATAAGGACTCAATTTCTCTTGTTGAAACAGACACTTAATAGTAGCTACTTCATATATCTTCAAACTGCAATCACATATAGAGATTCCATAACTACACTATAATCTTTAAAGACAACACTTTCTGAAATTACCATTCCAGCTTAAAAGCAACAGATGTGGACGAACAACCAAATAAAAACATACACCGGGGAGGCTTGAAAGTGTCAACAATTCCCTCATACAAAGCAGCATAACTTACAGATGAAGTCAAAATGAAAAATAACCGTCAATAAAAGTTAATAAGGTCACAAAACATGAAGGAAGATAACATAACCAGAGTAAAGGAGCACGATATTTCAATAATCACCATCGCCCGACTCTAAGTAAGCAACAGAGCAGAAATCTAATTAAGAATTAAACATTTTCTAACATTTATAGCACAAATCTAAGTACGAATTAAAACAATATCAGCTCACTGTGAACATTGAAATGGTAAGACAACCACATTTTCGATATGATGTTATTCCCTTAACGTCCAGATGCACCACAGTCAAATAATGCACTGGTATTTAGGAGAATATTTGGTTTTTTGCTTCATGTACAAAGTTGCATAATAAGTTCAAAATCAATCATGCAACCTATAAAAACCCTGAAGCTATCAAAAGCAATGCACGCGTATTATTGAAAAGTTACAAAAACTAGCTTTCAGAAATCATCAAATAAGGAGCTCAAATAATTAATCGACAACCTAGCTCATCTCTATTCATCAACACTGCTTTTAAGACTATTTCCCCGAATCGCCCCCAAATTCTAGGGCAAAATTAAATGAGGAGCGCAGTTAAACCCAAATAAATAAGCTATTTGAACACAACATTCACGAGCTTAAAAACCTGTCGCGGATTTGCATCTGGTCGATAGTCGCAGAAATCTTGGCTTGATCCAATTCTGGAAGGGATGAGTGATCTGGTGCTAGCAAGTTCTTATCCATGGAATCAAGCTTTATTATATGGATCTGGGTTTATTGTTTCTGAAATGAAACTTGCTTTCGTGTTGTCTATATATATATAGCTCAACATTTTGAGACAGAAACTAGGGCTTAGGTTAAGGGTTTAACCAGTACGTCGTCGTACCGTGGCAAGAGGTATAGAATTGAGAGGAAAGATTGATTTGTGGGCATTTCTCTTGATTTGTTTCCAAGAAAGATATACAAATATATAAAATTTCCACTCAAATAAATTAGCGCATAATTCGATTTGTCCACATTAGTGATTTTTATCGAAAATGTTTAAATTAAGTATAGTTGTTTTTAAATATTCAAGCTATCACAAAAATATCTCAAAAGATAATTTATTTGATTGTTAAAATTATCGTGAGAAAATGAGGAAAAATTAAACTATTATCCTTTAAATTCCTCTTTCCTTTTCATCATTTTTCATTTACAAGAATTTCATTATCTTTTCTTTTGTCATATCACTCCAAGAAGCAAAAATATTATCATGAAATATTGATGTGATAATATACAAAATGATATCTAGAATATGATCCGACATGTAACCCAAATAGTGTCATTTTATCTGGCATTAGAAGAGAAACATATAAGTTGTTTCATTGCCGAAAATTGTGAAATCTAGACATGTTTGTTAGTTTTTGTTCAATTAGAGCATCCACTACGGGTATTGAGTTAGACCTCGAGTCTATCGCCGGAAAGCGTGATTTCAATGATTGGTGGTATTAAGTAAGACCTCGGTAAAAAATTTCACTACGGATATTGAGTTAGACCCCAATATCTATAATCATTGGCAATGATTGAGTATATTTAATTTTGTTATTTTTTTTATTTGTAATAAATAATATAAAAAATACTTAATTAAATGAAAAAATTAAGAAATGACAATTTTATTCAATTAAAATAATAAAACATCCACTAATTAATAAAATAAAATTACAATAATTAAGAAATAAAAATTAGGATAAATGCTCCCACCCAAATTCTTTTGCAAGTTTGGCGCAGACTTTTGGTGCGCCGCCAATTGAGCGGGATTAAAATTCGACTTGTCTCGAATATAGACATCGTACGCCCACCTCTCCCTGGCTTCAACCCTCTCCGCTGTCAAATTTTCGGCTACGGATGTCAACTTTGCCCTCGCCGCCTCCTTTGTCGCCGCCTAGCCCTTCCTCCCCTTCTTGACAGCTTTCACTCCTTCGAGACGAAGTTGCATCGTGTTTGCATCGCTCGCGGATGCCGTGGATGTGTTGCCGCTACCAGACAAAGTATAGTTGTCGGCTTCATTTATCCTCGTCCGCTTTGGAGCTGTTGGCGTCGCCGGGTTGGCAAAACTCGGGATATTCTTCAAGAGATCACACATTGCCCTATAGGGGAAGCTTCTCCGTTGTTGTGCGGAGTACCTATCTTCGACCATTGTGTACAGATCGAGGTCGTTCCGGTCGCTTCCGAATTCATTTTCCAGTTTGATGTAGACGGCAGCGAAGGCCTGGATCTGTTTCTTGGCGCTGCCTCACGCGCACTTCATCGGTTATTTATCGCGCGGCGTGGCAGAAGCTATGTGCTCGTTGAAGCGGACATATATTTTGTCCCAGAAGACATTCTGAGATTGATAGTTGCTGGTCATCGCGTCCAGCCCGAAATCAATGTAGCACCGTGAGAGGAACTCTATCTCGTCAGGTGTGTTGTTAGAACCTCGCAATGGCCTCGATGCAGTGCTTGATGCGGCGAATTATTTGCCCTTGCGGCTCGCCTTCCCCTTGGCCGGAGAAGTGGCCGTGCTGATGCGGCAGGACCTTTTCCCTTGCAGCGTGGCGGTGGTGTTGGCTCGCGTTCCTCCGATTCCTCTTGTTGGGAATCTTCGTACGCCTCTCCCTTTTCCTTTTCCTCTTGGGTGTCCTCCACCTCAACATCGTCGGCGTCGTCGTTGAGGTTGATAAGTCAGATTCGAGCAGCAGCCGATGGCGGCGTGTCGAATGCACGATATCCACCGAGTGGAGTGGAGAATTGAGAGAAACCGGATATCGGGGGAATTGATAGAACCCCGATGACTGCGAGTAGTCGTAAGACGGAGGGAATTGGGAATAGCCCAGAGACTGCGAGAACCCAGTCGACGAGGGGAATTGGGAGAACCCCGGAAACTGCGAGAACTCCGTCGACGGGGGAATTAGGAGAACCCTGGCGATTGCGAGAAAGGTGCAAACCTGACAGTCGGGGAGTATTGGGTGAAATCGGGAGAAAGGGGGAATTGGGAGTTTGGATTCGGTGGATTGGGAGTTTGAGGGTTCTGTGGATTTGAACCGTAATACTCCCAGTACCACGAATTGAATTCGTTTTCACTCTTTTTTTTGCACGAAAAAAAAAAGATTTGAAGATTAAAATTGAAGAAGAAAGAGATTGGGATGATGACTGGATTTTAGTGTGGAGAATGAATGGGATAAAGGTGTATTTATAGTAGATTTTGTGGGATGTTGCCATTGGGAATTTAAGGATTTTTTTTTAAATCAGAAAAAAAAACCTGGGCCAATGGAGACACGCCACGTGTCCCCAAACCGCTGCCCACTCGGTATCGTAGGTGGTATCGCAAAAACGATACCACCATCGACACCACGCCATCGCTACCGCCCGCCACCATCGCCACTACGCCGCTCAATACCGCGTTATCGAGTGAGAGAGTATCGAAGGGGGATCGACACCGGTTTAGATACCGGTGATCGATCCCCGTAGTACATACTCTTATTAATACTCCTTTCGGTCCGCTTATATTGTCATTTTCATATTTATATCTCCCTTATATTATCATGTTCCATATAAAAAGTTTCAAATCTTTAAAACTCTTCAAAAGTGACGGTCTCATTCATTTTCTATTTTTTTATCATTATTTTTTCATCCCCATTCCAAACAGTAAACATGACAATATGAGCGGGACGGAACGAGAAGTAATTATTTTCAATTATGAAATGGACCTTATCAGTGCATGACTGTATTTAAGATACGTGCATTATTTTTTCAGATATGTAAATTTTTTTATTAAATATTTAACAGAATCTCAAAATATAAATCAACCTTAAATTTATTACATTTAAAAAAGATTAGAACTCTGACATATAAATATTAAACTTTACATACCAAACAGACTCATCTAGTACAAATAATCAAGGAAGTGTATATATCTATTTTAATGAAGGAGTAAAATTATTGATTTTTTATTGCAAGCAAGTATAATTATAATTGAATCGAAACTAACTTTCAAAAAAATGAATTGAGCCTAACCAAAATTTTCTTTTATAGGAACTGCAGTACTGCACTAGATATAATAATCATATAATTAAATTACAGCTAAACAAATAGTTATGTGCGACAACTGAATTTGTTCTTTGCGGAATGTATAATTATAATTTTTAAGTGAAGATAAGAGGGTCCAGAGTAATATCCCACCAACAGGCAACTTTTAGCAAAAGTATGTTTATTACAAAATAATAATCTTGTTGAAGAGATTGATTATTTTGTACCAGAAATTAATCAAATTGTAAAGTAATACTACAGTAAAATTTCTATAAAGGAATACTTTTGATACTGTAAAAATATATGACAAAATGAGAAGTTATTCTTAAACAGAGGTATAAAAAAAAGACTTTATCATGTGAAATGGCTACTTTGACTTAATAAAAATAAATTATGTCAAAAAGATAATTTTAAGATAAATTTTGTCCTTTTTTTTATGTGATGAGCCAATTATACCCTTATTAGTAGTTTTTATTTTAATTAATTAACTTATTATTTTTATATGATATTTAATCTCCCTCTCCAACTTCTATCCCACGTATCTCTTTCCCTGCGATAAAATTTGAGAATCTGCTCTTCCTCATATTTTCTGTTTCGTCAATATTCATGACGAAATTGACCAATTTTTTTCATCTTCCATTCATAATATCTATTGCCGGCGAATTACATTTCAATTATCATCGATCGGGAATATAATGGATTGTAAATTAATTGGATCGGCTACGATTTGGAATTTTGCCTGAATTTTGTCCATCGTTATATTTTCTGGTTAGTGTCTCATATCATTAATGAAATCAAGTTCCATTATGAACGTTAATTCATAAATTCCATCATGTATGAATTTTGATGCTGCGATTTTATCAACGTGTATGAATTTTGATGTTGCGATTTTGATGCTACGTTAATTCATAAATTCCATCGTTATATCAACGTGTATGAATTTTGATGCTGCGATTTTAAACTATGCAATAAATTTCATCCTACTCCTTCTCTAATTTGTGAATGATTCTTAATTCATACACGTTGATATACACATTGATATACATGGTGTGCAGAATTGTGAATAGATTTAGATTTTTTTTTTAATTTTTTGCAATATACACGCTAATTCATACACGTTGATAATAGATACAAAACTATGCAATAAATTCCATCCTGCTCCTTCTCTAATTTCTTGTGATTCTTAATTAATACACGTTGATATACATGGTGTGCAGAATTGTGAATTTGGTTTGACTTTTTTTTTTTTTTGCAATATTAGGACAGTTTATGTAACGTTTCTCATAATATTTCAGATGGCTCCAACTGCTATCATTGTTGTACATGGAGGCGAGTGGAACGACAACACATACGATGGTGGAAGAAAGGAGTTTATTCCTATACCACCAACTGGGTTAACTTTTCAAAGTTTGTTGACAAAAATTGAGGTACGGCTGAAGAAGGACAAGGATATGTATCAGTTTCACATAGATGCTTTAATTGATTCTCCTTCGCATGAGATCATGAGAATGAAAATAAGTGATGACTTTGAGTTGTCGTTTCTGATGGATTTGATGGAATTCCCGACGATATATGTTATTGCTGCTCGTGTAAGCACTGATTGTCCACTTGATCAAAAGTATGATTTGTCTAATAGTGGTGGTTTTGTGAGTTTGTTAACTTCTCAATCACAAAGTCAGAATGTTGCATCTACAATGCATTCGCATGCACAAAATCTGAATGATGAACATTTTGATTTTCATGATGATGATGATTTGGACTATGATACTGGGAAGGACTTTAACTCTGATGATAGTTGTGATGATGTGTAGGATGATGATAGTGATGCAGATAGTCTTGATAATTGTGATGATTCGCATCAATGTTGTTGTGGAGATCGTCAGAATGTTACACCACTGGATGACTCAAATGAGATTATTGCAGAGAAGCATGAAAAAACCCGAGTTTGGGTCATTCCCGGTGCAGCGTATCGAGAAGCTCTACCCTTTGATGAATTAGGTGTGGTTACTGAACCCATACCTGAGAAACTTTGTCGTGGTGTTGTCTTTTCTGGTAAGGAGAGAATGAAGATAGCTATTGGATTACATCATCTAGTAAAGCACGTGGAGTTTGTTACTAAGCGTTCAAATAAGAAGAGATATTATTTGGCTTGCAAATATCATGATAGATGTCAGTTTGTTATGCGTGCTAGATCACTTGGTAATGCATGGAGGATTTACAGATAGATTCCTCACAATTGTGAGACAGATTTGAGATACCATGGTCATCCTACTATTCATTCAAAGTTGTAGCTGCAATTTTTGGATCTTTTTTTCCTCTTGCCTAAAACGGATTGGTTGTCGTAGTTCTCTTCATCGTCCCCATGTTTGCCGTTTCCGCCGTTATTTGATTCATTATTTGCTGATTTTTCACTGGTTTTATCGGCGTCTTCATCTCTGCTTCGAGCTCCATCGCTATTGTTGTTATCGCTGGTGTTCCCATCGTTGTTGTTGTTGTCGCTGGTGTTGCCATCGTTGATTGACGCCATCCCGTGGTGATAGGGTTGTTCTCGGTGGAATGATGATCAGCGTCTTCTGGTAGGGCTTTTAAAAGTAGAGAAGATAGAGAGACGTGTTTGAAGATTTTGACTTAATAATGAAAAATAATTAAATTAATTCGGTAAAATTAAATTGTAATGGGTAAGGTCAAATATGTTTGAATATACATAAATCTTACAGAATTTATCTTAATTTAAGTTAGTGACATAATTTAATTTTGCTATCTAAAAGTGGCTATTTCAAAATTTTCCTCTAAAAAAAATTAGTTTTCTTTTTCTAATTTTAATATGCATGAACAATATATAAATATTGTAATTAGTAGATAAATATATTGTATAATTACAAAAGGAATGGATGAAGAGAATTAAAAACTAGTTGAAGAGTTGAATATTCATATAAAAGAACTTCATTTCAACCACATGGACGTGAATGTCTTACTTAATCATCCAATCGAGCAACAAATTGTGTATGATTTTATTGAAAAAGAAATCATTGAAGAAATTAGGCAAGAAGATGAAATAATCCAGGAGATGATAGTATATATATATATATATATATATATATATATATATATATATATATATATATATATATATATATATGAATTGGTTCATATAAAAATCAATTCTAGTGTGAGGACGTGAGAACATACTTAAATAAATATGTAGTTATACTTAGATCAATATATTGTCATGCTTATAAGATTACGTTTTTTAATATAAACATTATCTTTATATGATCTATGGTTGTGATTATTTCAAGCATGAATTTGTATAGATATAAGCATGATTTAATGTAAGCATTAATGTTTATATAAAAAACATGAATCTTATTAAGCATGCCAAAATATAAATTTAAGCATCATTACGAATTGGTTTAAGCATGTTCTCATGTTCTCACACTATGATATGCTTTTATACTAACACATCCCTATATATATATATATATATATATATATATATATTATAATTTATTACTATGATTTATTCCTAAATTGAGGTGTATTTCTTTAAGGCGGTACCTAAAAAAGATTGAATTATGACAAATATAGAGTTTATTTCTATTTATAACTAGTCCCAAGTTGTAACTATGAAATTTTATGAAAAAATAAGAGTTGTGTTTGAAACATGATGCAGTGAGAAAATTATGTAATGAGAATTTATCTTTAGGGTAAATTAGTTTATTTGTCATTCGAATATTGTTACTAACTCTTCATCGTCTAATTTTCTCTATCGTTATATATGTAGTATTCGATTTTGTTGAACTCCTAATTATTTCTAATTCTTTTATTTGAGTGAAGACAACATGAAAACTGAATCCTCCTCTCTAAATATGAAATTGTTGAAATCGAATCCGAAATAGTTTTTCCTTAATTTTACACGCTTCAAGTAATCACATTCCAAAGGTTTTTTCCTCAACCAAAAAAAAAAGGTCACATTCCCAAGGAGGTGCATATCTGAAATTTTTATCATATATATGAAATTTTGTTATAATATTCTTAAATAATAAATTAACGGAGAGACCAAATATTAAGGGTGTGTTTATTTTGATGGAAATATTTCCATTGGCAAATGATGGATAAGAAATATTGAGAAAATATTAATATTTTCATCATTTTTTTTTATCACATGTTTACTATGATGAAAAATAAAATTATCACATGGTCCCCCACGCTTTCCCATTTTTATGTCTTTTATCTATTGGAAAATATTATGACACCCCTCCCCCATGTTAATATTTTCCACAATTTGTGAGAAATGAATGGAAAAAAGGCTGCGCGAAAATGTTATCCATCCTGCACGAAAAAAAATAATCAACGTAGTAAACGTATGAAAAAGATGGAAAAAGGGTGAAAATATTTATTTTTCACCCTTTTTCATCAAAATAAACGCAACCTAAGGATTAAATATTTGAGGCGATAATTATTAAGCTTAAACTACGTGACAAGTCTAAAAAATTTACTAATTGGAAGTCAAAAAATAATTTATCTTTCCCATTTTTTACTAAATATTTATCCTTTTTCCTTTGGAATAACTATTGCTCGATACAATCCTCAACTGTAATTGCAGTGTTATGTGACTTGTGCTGCTGTGTCTTATTATCTCCCAGTTGCTTCATATCCAGGCCTCTCTCTACAGACAGCTGTTTAATAATTATTAGAATAATTATAATTACAACATTATAGAATCGATAATCAAATCAAGTTTTCTTTTTGGAGATTAACCAAATTTATGTTCATATAATAATGGTTGAAGAGAATCATCACTTCAAATGCTCCACATTATAACATCCAAGTTTCCAACACAACACAAACATACTTGACATAAAAAAGAGAAAAGAAAAAAGAAAAGAAAAAAACATTACAACAAAGCACCCCCACCCCTACCCCCAACCAACCACCCCCATCAATTCCCATTCACTCATCACCTCCACCCCCTTCACTCACTCCACAGAAACACACTCACAGAGAAATGGCTATCCAAATCTCAATTCCCAATTTTGCCCCTCTAGCACTCCTCTATTTCCTCCTCCTCCTTCCCTCCCCCATTACCTCCCTCAACATCACCCTCATCCTCGCCGCCTACCCCTCCTTCTCCGCCTTCAACTCCCTCCTCTCCTCCACCGGCATCGCCGCCGATCTCTCCTCCCGCTCCTCCCTCACCCTCCTCGCCGTCCCCAACTCCTTCCTCCACCCCTCCTCCGTCCTCGACCTCGCCGACGTCCTCCGCTACCACGTCCTCCTCGAGTACCTCTCCCTCCCCGACCTCCGCCGCATTCCCCCCGCCGGCAAGCTCGTCGCCACGCTACTCCAGACCACCGGCCGCGCCGCCTCCGACTCCGGCGCCGTCAACATCACCGTCGACTCCTCCGACACCGTCACATTCCACTCCCCCGCCTCCAACGCCACTCTCCTCTTCCCGATCAAAACTCTACCTTACAACATCTCGATCCTCTCCCTCAATTCTCTGCTCATCCCATCCAATCCCGATCTCACCGCGTCGGAGACGCGCCCGCCGCTGGGGCTCAATATCACCAACACGCTCATCGGCGGCCACGACTTCAACGTCGCGGCGGCGATGCTGGCCGCATCAGGAGTAGTTTCGGAATTCGAAGAGGACGAAGGCGGCGCCGGGATCACAATGTTCGTCCCCACAGACGAAGCCTTCGCCGACCTCCCGGCGTCGGCCAAATTCCAATCTCTTCCAGCCGATCGGAAGGCGGCGGTGCTCCGCTTCCACGTGCTCCACTCTTACTACCCGCTCGGCTCGCTCGAGTCGATTGTGAACCCGGTTCAGCCCACGCTGGCCACCGAGCAAAACGGGGCGGGTAGTTTCACCCTCAACATTTCCCGGGTTAACGGGTCGGTCGGAATCAATACCGGCGTGATACAGGCATCGGTGACGCAAACGGTGTTCGATCAGAACCCCGTTGCCATTTTTGGTGTATCCAAAGTCTTATTGCCGCGGGAATTTTTCGGAAAGGAGCCAATTGAGCTCGCCCCTTATGGCGACGGAGTCATGGACGGAGCTCCGCCGCCCGACATTGCAATGTCGCCGGATAATTACGGCCCGCCTAATCATTTGTCGGCAGGGACGGGGCGGGCGGCGGCCGGCGGTGGAGTGGGAATTGTGCCGATAGTTTTGGGTTTGTTGTGTACAGCATTATTTTCCATACCGATGTAATTCAAACAATTGTAGCATCGATGAATTTGTAAAATTGTAATTTATTTTTAACACAATCGGAGAATCAATCCTGGAAGGAGCTCCGAATTCAACCATTTTCTGCTGTGATTATCGTTGGGGAGGTGAAACGAAGAGGAATTCTTTAGAGGTGTGTTTATACTTTATACATTATTATTTGTTGATTTGATCCAAATTTTGATGAATGTGGTGATTAATTTGTTGAAAAATTGGATTGCTGATGTAAGTAAATTGAACTTATTGGACAAATTTGTACAATCTTGTTGTGTAGGCTAGATTTTGATGTACTATAGTATTCAGTTTTAATGCAAAGAAATTAGGTTCCCGTACTTTTATTGTTTGTTTTCGTGCAGAAGCACAAAAGCTGCGGTCTAATGTTTATGATGATGATCTCCCTTTATATTCTAGAATTTTGACAACTTTTATTCTCATATCTCTTTTATTTTAATTTTATGTTTTTTTTTTATTTTTTTATTTTACTTATTGGGATGAGATCTAAACAGCGTTATTTATGTTCGATATATGGACATAATTGAAAGTGAAAAAAAAGTGTATTCTGAATACGTTTAAACGGTGAAAAAAATATTATTTTTGCTTTACAAATTACAATCGTCACTCTTATAAACTGAATGACAATTTTTAGTCAGATACTTGTGCAATCTAGGGGGTGTATTCAATCTGAATTTCTGTTGGACTTTGTAAATTTTAAAAGTCTACAAATATGGGAAGTCTATGAATTTTAGATGGAGTCGAGGATGGATTTCCTGGATTTGGGGCGGAGTTTTGTTGGAGTTCTAATAGATTTTGCGTTAAGTTACCTTGACTTTTGTTGGAGTTGAATTCTATCATCCCAACGCTCGCTGCATGACAGTGAGCGCTCGGTAGCGCTCGCTGGCAGCCAGTGATCGCTGAGAGCCACATGAATTGGGGTTAATACCCATGCCCTAATAACAAATATCTATTTCGTATTTGATATCAAATGAGCCAACAAAATGTCAAAAACCACCTCAAAGATCTATATATACACAAATTTTATAAGTTCCAACAAAATAGCAAAAACAATAACAAAGATCTATTAGTTCAAACAAAGTAGCAAAAGTCTACCGCATCCCCAGTGCTTGGTGGCTCCCAGCGCTGGCTGGGAGTCCCCAGCGACCGCTCTACCTCACCGGGCGTTGGGGGTGCATTGGATTTCAAATATCATCGATATCGATCGGATTTCGTTTAGTGTTTTTCTTTTGCCTAAAACTCCAACGAAAGTCTAACATAAATCAGGTTTTGCAAAGTCCATGGAGTGTTGAATACACCAAGAATTTAGA
Organism: Schizonepeta tenuifolia; assembly: GCA_029490685.1. Taxonomy (NCBI): domain Eukaryota; kingdom Viridiplantae; phylum Streptophyta; class Magnoliopsida; order Lamiales; family Lamiaceae; genus Schizonepeta; species Schizonepeta tenuifolia. The sequence goes on along the minus strand of CM055957.1, from coordinate 79,818,702 downwards.
AATCCAAATGAAATCCTAATTGAATACACCTAGACTTTTGTAGGATTTCTGAAATCCTAATGAAATCCACATCCAATACACCAGGATTTCAGAAATCCAACAGAAGTCTACATCCAATACACTCAAACTTCTGAAATCTTTAAAATCCAACAGAAATCCAGATTGAATACACCCCCCCTAAAACTTTTAACTACAAGTAAACATCACATAAGCATCAAATAATCACACTCTTTATTTTGGTGTAAGGTTTTTCTTATGAATTGAATACAAGCGTATAACCCGTCGAAAATCAACGGGAAATTATTTTTAATAAAATTATTAGATAGTAATATGTGACAGATTAAGAAAAAATTTACTCCCTTCGTCTCTCAATAGTAGTGCTCTTTCTTAGTTATTTTAGGGTTTTCATCATTCGATTATGAATTCTAACAAATTCGTTAAGATTTTATATATATTTGGATCTCAAATAGATTGTCCCATGTTGATTTTGTATGAAATTGAGATGAATCATTTTCATTGTAAATACTCCTTGTCCCACATTCATTTAGAAAAGGAAAATTATTTTGAAGATTGTCTATAAGATGAAAGTGACCCTAAATATCCTATATTATGATAAGATTAAAGAAAACAAATAAGTTGAACTACCACTTCGCAATCATCTGGTCTATCCATACGGTTCCTACCCGGTATCGGCCTGTTAACCGTATAGTAATATTTGTTAATTACAATTATAAATTATGCAAAGTTGAAAATCCACCTATAAATAACGTAAAAATCAAGAGAATATGTTAGAAAATGAAGGTGATTATATTGTGATTTGTGTGTGGTGGGTGATTTTTATGAAGTGGTGAAGATGAATATTGTAAGTGTAGTGTGTTGAATATAGAGATGAATTTTGGAATGGAGCTCTTGTCTCCTAGAAAGCTATAGAGAGTATGAACTTGTTAGAAAGCTTAACTTGATTGCTTGATTTGCTTTTGACTTTTTGGCTTTTGGCTTATGGCTTACATTACAAATGATACAAAACTCATATTTATACTTGTGAAGAGAATTCTCTAGATTTCATATGAATCTAGAATTCTCTACTACTTTACTAGATTAATAATTCTCTAGAGTATTCTTGAATATATCTATATAAATATCTTATTTGAATATTCTAGAATACTTCTTATCTAGAATATTTCAAGATCTACCTAGAGACTTATAGATTTCTCTAGAATATTATTGTTTTATATCTATTTAAATAATTCTAGATAAATGCATTACCTTTCAATACTCCTCCTTGATGCATTTGTCAATAACTCCAAGCATCCTTCGTAGGAACTGGAATCTATCTCTTGGTAGCGCCTTGGTGAAGATATCTGCTAGTTGTTCCTCCGTTGGACAGTACTTCATCTCGATGAGCCCTTTTGCTCGGACATCTCTTAAGAAGTGATACTTGATATCGATGTGTTTTGTCCGATTGTGCTGAACTGGATTCTTGGCCATTGCGATAGCTGACTTGTTATCGCAGTAAGTCTCAGTTGCCTTGTTTTGTAGTTCTCCTATGTCTTCCAATACTCTTTTAAGCCATATTACTTGACATGCCGCTCCGGCTGCTGCAACGTACTCAGCTTTTGCAGATGATAGAGCAACTGAGTCTTGCTTCTTCGATCCCCATGAGAAAACTACTGATCCGAGCTTAAATGCGTAGCCAGAGGTGTTTTTCATATCATCTTGTGACCCAGCCCAATCATTGTCACAATATCCAACGAGTTGTGAGTCGGAACTTGACTTATACCAAATACCGTGGTTAAGTGTTTCTTGCAGATATCTGAGGAGTCTTTTTGCTGCTCCGTAGTGCGTCTCCGTAGGATGTTCCATGAATCTGGATAGAAGACTTGTGGCGTACATAATGTCTGGTCTCGTCGCCGTTAAGTAGAGTAGACTCCCAATTAAACTCCGATAAGTGGTAGCATCGGTAGGCCTTGCTCCGTCTTCTTTCTTTAGCTTTTCGTTTGGAATTAGAGGGGTGACGACGTGCTTGCAGTCTTGCACCTTGAATTTCTTGAGTATATCCTCAATATATTTCTTCTGCGATAGGAAGATGCCATCTTCTTCTTGGCTTATCTCCATTCCGATGAAGTAGTGCATCAAACCCAAGTCACTCATCTCAAAGGTATTCATCATGTCTCTCTTGAATTCCTCAATTAGTATGGCATTGTTTCCTGTGATGATTAAGTCATCAACATAAAGAGAGACAATTAAGATGTCCGTACATTGGGTTTTGATGTATAGAGTGGCCTCGTTCTTGCTCCTTCTGAATTCTTGACGAGTGAAATATCCATCTATCTTACTGTACCAAGCACGTGGCGCTTTTTTGAGCCCGTAGAGTGCTTTCTTTAAACGAAGAACTTTGCCTTCTTCCTTTATGAATCCTTCTGGTTGCTCCACATATACTTCTTCTTTCAGATCTTCATTGAGAAAGGCCGACTTGACATCCAGTTGAAAAAGATGCCATTTCTTCAGAGCTGCAAGAGCTATGAGTGCTCGAATTGTGTCCATTCAAGCAACTGGAGCGAATGTCTCTGTGTAGTCGACTCCTGGTATTTGAGCATATCCCTTTGTGACTAGCCTTGCCTTATGCTTTTGGATTGAGCCGTCAGGATTCATCTTCGTCTTGAATACCCATTTGACTCCAATAACTTCCTTGTTACTTGGAAGATCCACCAACTCCCAAGTATCATTCTTTTCAATCATTTGTATCTCCTCTTCCATTGCTTTAATCCAAACTTTTTCCTTTGAAGCTTCTGCATAGTTACTTGGCTCCAAATAACAAGAGTTGCATATCTCATAAGTATTAGTAGATTCATATAAATCTGATAAAGTTCTTATTCGGTGAGAAGGAGATTCTGGTGAGGAGTCGGCTTCACTTGATGTTTTTGCTTCTGAGGAGGATCTTGGCGTAGATGTGGGGCCTTCTTGAACTTATTCTTCTTTTTTTGGAATTTCTTCGAGTTGTGTAGTTGTGGTCATCCTTTCGACATCTTGTATCTCCCAATTCCAAGAAGCTTGCTCGTCAAACTCCACGTCTCGACTTGTCACCAGCTTCTTAGTCTCGAGATTGTAGATTCTGTATCCTTTGGACTTGGAGCTGTAGCCGAGGAAGATGCCTTTCTCCGTCTTATTCTCCAGTTTATGCCTTTTGACGGAGGGGATGTGAATGTAACAAATACTTTCAAAGACCTTCAAGTGTTTGGCTGAAGGTTTCTGTCCCGACCATGCCTCGATTGGAGTCTTGTTTAAAACCGCCTTAGTTGGACACCGATTTAGCAGGTAAACTGATGTATAGACTGCTTCCGCCCAGAACTTTGTTGGCATTCCTTTCTCCGCGAGCATGGACCTTGCCATCTCCATGACAGTTCTATTCTTCCTCTCTGACACTCCGTTTTGTTGTGGAGTGTACGCTACCGTTAGTTGATGCTCCATGCCTTCGTCTTCACAAAACTTGTCAAATTCTCTAGAATTATATTCGGTACCTTGATCACTTCTCAGCTTCTTGATTTTCCGACCACTTTGATTCTCCACAAAGTTCTTGAATCTCTTGAAGATTCTAAAGACTTCTGATTTTTCTTGAAGGAAATATACACACGTCATTCTAGAATAATCATCAATAAAGAGGATAAAGTACCTGTTTTGATTTATTGAAGGCGTTCTCATTGGCCCACAGACATCGGTATGGACAAGTTCCAATATTTCCTTCGCTCGCCATGTTTTCTCCTTTGGAAATGGTTGTCTGTGCTGCTTTCCCAACATGCATCCTTCACAGGCGTGATCTCTTTTGTTGAGAAGAGGGAGGTCTCTCATCATATTTTTATGATGAAGTAGCCTCAAGGCATTGAGATTAAAATGCCCAAATCTTCGATGCCAGAGACTTGTATCATCGAGTTGAGCCACCATTGCATTTTGTGGATATCGCCAGAAAATGGGAAAATTTCTATTTTTTCTCATTTTTACTTCTGCAATTTCTTGATTATTTTTTATGTCATAAATTCGACAATAATCTCTTTCAAAATGAAGGGCATATCCATTTTCCATCATTTGGCCTACACTTAGTAGATTTTGTGCAAGATGTGGTACGAGGAGAACATCTTTTATAAATCGCGTACCTTTCTTAGTTTCTATAGCAATGATACCTTTTCCTTTTGTCTCCACCAGCTCTCCGTTTCCCATCTTGACCTTTGTTGTGATGGAATCATCGAGCTCGCGAAAGATGTTCTCATTGGATGTCATGTGATTGTTGCATCCGCTATCGATGTACCACTCGTCGTCTTTCACTTCTATTGCAGAGTGACATGCGTAGAATAGATGTTGCTTCTCCTTTTGATCTTCAGAATAGTTGGCCTGATGGTTCTTTGTATCTCTGCAATCCTTTTCTGCATACCCGAACCTCTTGCAGTTTTTGCATTGTGGCTTTCCTCGATGATAGCAGTCCTTCTCCATATGATTTGTCTTCTTGCAAATCCCGCATGGTGGAAAGTTGCGCTTGCTCTCCTTCTTGTTGGAGCTTCCTTCCTTCATGCGATTCTTGTAGTTTCCACCATTTCTTTTGACGTTGAGCTTAGATTGGAAGGCGCTTTCAAGTGAGCTTTCATGTCGCCTACTCAATCTTTGCTCGTGAGCTTCAAGCGAACCCATAAGCTCCACAACGGACATTGTCGACAAATCTTTCGATTCTTCAATGGCCGCTACTATTGGATCATACTTCTCGGTGAGGCTGATCAAGACCTTTTGTATGATCCTTTCATCAGAGATTTTTTCTCCGTAAGATCTCATTTGATTGACTATTTCCGTTATTCTTGAGAAATAGTCTTTTGCAGCCTCAGAATCTTTCATTTTTAGATTCTCAAGTTCGCGCCTTAAACTTTGTAGTTTAATGGTTCGAACTTTAGTATTTCCTTGGAACTCCTCCTTAAGGATATTCCAAGCTTCTTTCGCCGTAGTAGCTTGAAAAATTCTAGCCATGATGGAATCACTAACGGATTGTTGAAGAAGATAAAGAGCTTTAGCATTTTGTTGCTTTAATTTCTTGCGTACCTCTGACGATGATGCCACTTTGCTTTCTCCTTTAGACGTGGTTTCTCCTTCTTCAGGCATAGTGATTCCTTCTTCAATGACATCCCATAGATCATGAGATTCAAGGCAAGTCTTCATACGGACACTCCAATAGTCGTAGTTTGTCCGTTGAATATTGGAGTCGATATTGAGAGACTTGATGTTGCCATGACGCCCGCTTATGATCGAAGAGGCTCTGATGCCACTTGTTAGAAAAATGAAGGTGATTATATTGTGATTTGTGTGTGGTGGGTGATTTTTATGAAGTGGTGAAGATGAATATTGTAAGTGTAGTGTATTGAATATAGAGATGAATTTTGGAATGGAGCTCTTGTCTCCTAGAAGGCTATAGAGAGTATGAACTTGTTAGAAAGCTTAACTTGATTGCTTGATTTGCTCTTGGCTTTTTGGCTTTTGGCTTATGGCTTACATTACAAATGATACAAAGCTCATATTTATACTTGTGAAGAGAATTCTCTAGATTTCATATGAATCTAGAATTCTCTACTACTTTACTAGATTAATAATTCTCTAGAGTATTCTTGAATATATCTATATAAATATCTTATTTGAATATTCTAGAATACTTCTTATCTAGAATATTTCAAGATCTACCTAGAGACTTATAGATTTCTCTAGAATATTATTGTTTTATATCTATTTAGATAATTCTAGATAAATGCATCACCTTTCAATAGAATATCATGTGATATAGCCATTATGGGCATTGAAATGTAAATTATGGCCCGCCCTCTTCATCAATATAAATTATGACTATTTTTTTGAATTTAGGACCTAAATATCCCCTTCACTCTTCTATTTTTGATCTATCACTCCTTGACCCGTTTTATTGACACTTGTTTTCCTTTCCAAGTTTTTTCTTTTTTTTTGTTTTTCTTATTTTCCAGGTTTTTTTTTCTTTTTTTTTCTTTTGTTTTCTTATTTTTCATATTGCTTTTTTTTTCTATTTTTATTTTTATGTTCCAGATTCCTTTTCTTATTTTCTATTTTTTTTATTTTCCAGATTTTCTTGTCTTTTTTTCTATTTTTTTATTTTCCAGATTTTTTTTTAATTTTCAAATTTTTGTTTGCCTCTTCGTATTTTGTTTGCCTCTTCTTTTTTTTGTTTGATACTTCTTCATTGGTCAAGATTTGAGCGAGGGGAGCCGAAGGCCTCGAAGCGAGCTGAAGAAATCTAAATTGTTGTCCGACGATTATCCTTATATTAATAATCAGAGCGAAGGCGGAGCCGTAAAATCAAAGTTGAAGGCAGAGCCGCAAAATCGGAGCAGTATAACTTGGAATAATTGGAATATTCGCTTCAAGAGTACCATGTCATAACTTGGAACTAATTCGACAATTCGTCCCAATTGTACCAAATCTGCAACAATTGACACTAATAAGGCTAAATTTGTACCAGATGTACTAGACAGTTGGTACTAATAAGACTAAATTTGTACCAAATACCTTATACCTGGCCCAAACCGACCCTCGCCCGCCTGCGTCAGACCCAACCCGCTCTGTGTTTCATTAAGGTT